>JAQGAF010003497.1:0-17387 GCA_034687865.1 Kryphioiulus occultus
CTTCAAATTCAATTTAACAATGATGTTGGCTAAGTCGCTATTGACGTAGGAGAATTCTCCTGATAATGGGTACGACCGCCCTACCACCTGGCATTCATCTGCTGACTGTAGGGAACTGAGTTGTATTGAATTGAATTGGAGTGAACACACTGAATTGCTTGCTATGTCCAGGGTTTCCTCTCAAATTTTCGAGTTTATTTCCCTGCCATTTCCCAACAACTTTTCAGGCATTACCCTGACATTTTAATGATGCATGTTAAAAATTAAAAGAAATAATGGATGTTATCCCGAATTTTTACAAAAATTGGTAACCGATCAATTGGCTGATGCAAACTACTGTATTTGAATTTCCCTGACACGTTCACGAATTCCCTGACATTCCCTGACTTTCCAGAAAGTGGGAACCCTGTTATCTCTTGATTTCGTTAACAGTGTTAGCCAATGACAAACTCCGTAAAATGTAACAATGATTTGTCGAATTTCCCTGTCTTTTTCGAAGTAAATCTATTTGCCCTGCTTTTTTCAGGTCTTCCAGGTGCGGCGGAACCCTGCACAAACAGAATGGACAGTTATCAAGAAGATTTTGATGGTCATCTTGGAGATTGAGTGATGAAGCAACGATGTTCCAGCCAGAATTTTGGAATCAACATGTCTGCCAAAGACACCTAGACCAAATGACTAAGGACGTCTTCTTGGCAGACATCTTGGTTCAGAAAGCAGTAAGTTAGAAGCAGTAGTGTCGCTCAGCAGCACTATCTGGTGGATGTCAAGCGATATCGGTGAAATTAATGACAGTGGAAGAATGTTTGTAAGCTTGCCATATACATGTAAGGGGCCTTATTTTGTTTCAGCGTTAAATGTATTCCTTGCTGTTGGTGTCGCATATGCATTAGGGGTGGTTCACAGGTGGTAATATCCCTTCGCATTTGTTTTGTATCGTTTCTAAGCCATTCTGTAACCTAATGCACAGCCAGCACTGGCAGCAAGGCGGACGCCTATTGAATTTGTCGCCTCATCTTTTTTCATTTAATTTCCCTTATAAGATCGCTTTCCTTTCTTCTGCCACCTGCCTTGAGTCTATATTATCGCACTTCGTTTTTTTTCTGCTTTTATTTGTGTTGTCTTCTCACATTCCCTCAATCGAAGCTGCACCCTGACTGAATCGAAGATGAAACCATCAGCGCTTAATTGCGAAAACTACGAGTGGGTCTGCTTCTTACCATAACAAAACCAATAAGCAGAAAGATAGGGGCTAACTAGAGTGATGCAGGAGAAGAATAGCAAATCTATCAAAAGTCACGTGTAATTGGGCTCGCAGGGACCGAATCTGTATGTGGTCCAACGGCAAATAAAGACGACAGACCGTGTTTCCAAAAAGCAGCAAAATCTCTGTCATGGTGAATGATACACAGAAAACCATGAAATTGAACTGTATCTTATAACTGATACTATGTTTACTTGCAGACTTTAAATTACTTTAATCTAAGTTAGTCATGCATGTAAACACGTTTCACCAGCCTAGCAATTGACTTTGGTTTACTCCTTTCTAATGGAGGTTCCAATACGAGCCGGTGAGATCGTATAATGTGTAACCCTGGACCTATACTTAAGTTACTAGGAGTGGCATACAAGCGCTCTTACTGGCTCAATCTAGAACCCTCCGTTGGAAAGGAGGTTACTGATTGGTATTTTGCGAAATTTCACCACCAAGTGAGAAACTACGTGTGGCCATGTAAATCCACATATCGTTGCATTGGACCAAGGTAGATTTTATTTAAGTTAACTTGTAGTGTGAATTGCAGCTTGAATTGATATCCTGAATATTAATAATAAAGGAAAGCAACCATGTATCATTTTAAAGCTTGAATTTACATATTTTAGAACCACATCTGCTCCCAACCTCTCTCTTTGTGGAGTGAATAGATGACTATTGGTTATGTTAGCTCAAGACGGTTCGAATAAATATCTGTATCATTTTGTCATCGACCCTAATGGTCAGGAAGGACACACTAAAACTCAGTTTAGACGGGAGTAGTTCGTTACACAGAATTACTAGACTAGAAGTAAGGGGAAACCTGCCATAATATCATTACGTCAGTATTTAATTTCGCTGGAACTTTCATTGAATATCATATTTCAGCTATATTGTCGATTATTTGCACTAAGGTTGTTTTTTCTACTTTAACGAGACGATCACGCACTTAGACCCATATTACGTTACAGCTCGAGGAAAATAGAACCGCAATATCGAAATATTTGTTCCACCAAAGATGCAAGCTACAGTCTGTGCGGCAGTCGAAGGGTATTTTTTGATTTCATTTCGTCGAAAATGTCGTCCCAAAGACGCAGACAGTTTTTAATAAAAGTAAATAGAAAATAGGAGAAAAAAACACGGGAACTTAAAAGGCGATAGTCACTACAGCAGTTAAAGAATCCACGAAGTTTACCTATCGTGGCTAGTTCAACCAGGATCGATAATACCCAGGCTTCTTTTTCTTGTAGGAAAAGGCTAAATAAACAAGCTTCGCCACAAATTTGGCCTAAAGTCAGTACTCGAATCAACTCTTGAAATGAGCAGTGAGGGTAATGGTAATGTTGACGAGATCGAACTGTCATTTCCTGTCATAATTTCGTCATCCAGCTCTCACGAGTATTTCATAAAAGTGGTATTTAAAGCTGCACTGGCAAAACCGTCAGGATTCTATTACTGATATATTTTTAACTAAGCTTCCTGGTTATTTCATTCTACAGTAGTTTTATTTTTCATACATCGACAGTTATGTAAATTATAGACATGCAGTTATAAATACAGTCAATTCCACTGGTTGCAGTTACATAGAATATTTCAATAAATTTATCTGAGAATACAATTACCCTGAAATTCATGAAAAATGAAACAATCTGCGTTTAGTTTGCTTGTATGTACTAAGGAATATTCCATTCTCCAAATGTGCACAAAATATACATATTATTTCAACCCTACTTATCTAGTAGATAAGAAAGACACCTGTCCCAGCTATCACAATTTAGTATTTTTATGCTTTTTAGTTTATTTTGTCACTTTTTTGTAGTTTTTTTTTGTGAGTTTATTCTAACCAAACCTGATCTAACCTAAATTACCTTACCTTAAAAATATAATTTCTTAACATTGCCTGCCCGAAATACAGGCAATCACTGCTAGCTTAAAGTCTTTCGGAGAAGCCTACTGCGGCACGGCATATTCCAAATTACAGCTTTTACATGAATTGGGTGAATGTTAAATTATTGTATGAATAAAGTTTTTCACCTTTTTACTAAAAAAATTGTTTTCCATCTTAATTTTAAATTTCGTTTATTGTTATCAACCTCGTACGTTTTGACTTAAGAAAGGTTGGATTTTAATTCTCCTTTTAATGAAGTGTTCATCTTCAACAAAGGGACACGCACCTAGGCTGGCTCCAGTGGGAATTCTCGAAGGTTTAATCTAAAATCTCTTAAATTAATTGTAAGCGTCCATTAATACTGCAGCTACTACTTCAATGGGATAGCAATGCACTTGCATAGTCGTCTGCGATGTATACTGGGCTGAAACTTCTTCCTAGAATCGTCCGTAGGTGATTTGATTGTTCTCTATAATTACACGAAGAATCACGATGTACTTCTGACACGATCCCTATATTTTTAGTCATAGTCTGGGAAATTGGATTTGTTTAATGTCCTGTAACCAATCACTAAAAACTGCCGTTATTTCAAGATTCAACCTTCCACACCCTCATGCAACAGAACCAAATCTGGATTATATTATCGCGGCAAATTCGATTGGGAAAAGCAGGAAACACGCGAATTCACTAAATTTCGCTTTTATAGCATCGATATTTCCATGCCAGCACTTCCGGGTTGTATTTTTTTTCCAATTATACGAATTGGGGCCTTTGACATGATTTGACTAGCGTATTAATCATTCCTGTGATGACTCAACAGCGCCATATATTGAACGCTTTCTACGGAATTTCAATTAATGCAATATATACGACATCTATTGACAGGATATTTAAACGACATCAAGAATTTATGCTATTTTACAGATTGTTTCCTGTTCCAATTGTGCATGAAATATGTATTCAGTATTTCAACTTAGTACTTAAACGTCTAGTTTACAGGAATTAGGACACTTGTCCTAGCTGTCGCAGTTTATCTTTTGATGTTTTTGTTGCATTTTCGAGTTGTTTGTATGCTTTTTCGTTTCTTTTCGTTTTTTGTCTCTATACTCTAGCTTAACTTAGAAATGAAATTTCTTCATTTAGCTGCTCAACCACTAGGCAATCACTACCAGCCAAAGAGCCGTTAGGAGAAGCCCACTTTCTCATTGAGTCTATGGCGGTGCAGGACATAATCAACAGTACAACCAGAATTTATACAACTTCATGTCTTCCCAAACAGAAAAATTATAATTATCACGTTTTTAGTACGTTTAAACGTTTCACGTCAAACCATCTAATATTCGCGACAATTGTTACTACACTGAACATGAATTTTCAGGTCTTAGACAGGATTTCAGAAAGTAAAACGTGTTGAAATGTCACGCTTCTGACACGTCGAAGAAACAGTTATTTGGAGAAAAGGAGAAAAACCTGTTGCAAAAACGTGATTTGCATATTACATTGTTAAGGGAGATGCTTTTGCTGCAAATTTAGTTTTGCCTTATCTCCCGTTTTCAAAAAACGTTGCTTATTTTTAGAAGCTGATTTACATAGTTATAATATTCCTTGTAAATTGCAAAGTGACTTTCAGTAAACAAAAGGCCAGATAAGACTCCTGCACAGTTCGTTCATTGGAGGCTGGTGTACTGGTATTTAGGTAAATTTGGGACAGATCTCTTTGCACAATCCATTGGCATTTTAAAGTAGGCCTAAGCTTACCAAATAGAGCATCGACTTAGTACTGAGAATTGCGGCCATTTCTAGGATGAGATGCCATTCTTCCTTGCAACATTAATTTAAGAGTAAACAACCACGCTAAAGTGTTTGCTCCAAAAGATGTTTGTTCAGCTCGACCTCTGTCAGAAATGTGTTTGGAATCTGCTGGGGATTCAGAGAGAGGTCACACGCGGCACTGGCTGTTCGTTGGCGTGTCAAAAAGTCACTTACTGGGAAATGTCACAACTGACATTTTAAAATGGCGTAACATCCTCTTAAAATCAGAAGAAACGCGTCATAAAGTAGTCGCAAGGAGCTACAAATGCGGGAGGGAATTTAAGAGCTTATTTTATGGCCAGGTTAATATATGTAGGAACGGCTGTGGAGAGAAGGGCATTAAAGCTGATGAGATGCTACCGTAGCTCAAAATTGAAATAAGATTACTTTCCATCCATTTAAGTTGTGCTTTTGTTAATGACACCTCTTTAAAAAAGCCCATTAAAAACACGGAACAACTTTCCTGGTCGTTGGGTTGGAAAGAAGGCTTACTGATCCTACATGTACCAGAGTAAGATGGTAGTCAACCCTGATCATAAAAAGGACACGTTCAAAACTGGCACCCCAGTGGCTTTGCTCAGCTTCAGTACAAGGTCGTAAGATTGGTCGTTAGTCGTGATCTCACTAAATACATCATCGTGAATAATAAATGGCCGTGGCATGCACTATCTTATCGAAGCTCGCTCTTCAGGTTCATGTTTAGACATTAATCCGCGAATATTGACTCTTTAGGATCGACGAGGGAATGCGCCAGAGGTTCATGGTTAGGGTGGTCCGAAATGCAACACAACCAAGGCTCAACAGTGGATAACAAGACTGACAGATATTGCTTAAGAGGGTCATAAATCCTACACAAGCATTGGATGAATCACCAAAGCACCAACTTCTGGTTTACACCACACTCGATAGGTTGAAGAAGCTAAGAAATGGTCACAATAATCCAATTTTGGAAAATGTTGCTTACGCGATTTTGTTAGGGGAAAATGGAACAGCAATGACATTTCCATAACATATTGGAAAAGTATATTTTCAAGCAAAGTTTCTCAACTATACAACAAAGTGCATGTGCTTTAAAACATTACGATACATTTTATTACGATGTGCCTAACTCAAAATTAACTAAATATGAAACTGAATCAATGTATGCAAATACAATTTGTGAACACTGTACATGTACTATGACTTATGAGAATTTTATTCTCATAATTTATAAAATAGGATTTATGACACTTTTAAGCAATATGCATGTATGTCAGTTCTGCTAGCCACTGTTGAGCCTTGATTGTGATCGTTATTTATAAAATATTTTGATAGATTACTTTTGACAAACAATAGACAGATGAGTTAAATGAATAATACAATTATTAAGGATGAATTTCGCCACCACAAAGTTAATGCGCAATTCAGGCGCAAACACGAAGTCTGATACCGAAAGGAAAATGCGCTAATGTCAATTCAATTCCATTCACAATGTCAGAACCCTACTATCAGTAAGGCCCCAATTAATTTTAAAGAAATAATAGTTCGAATTAAGAGATTCAATTACATGTATTGCATCCAGCTTGTGCAAAACGGTGCCAGGTTTTCATATTACCATTCTTGGCAATTTCTACTGCATGCTTTCACATATATAAAACCAGTGTGATTTTACTACTCTCTAAACAAATGGCATGCAACAGAGTGCGGCACATCCTCGCTATGCATGCCTGTCATAATTTTCAATCCATAAATCAGGGTGACCACAAGCGCTATAAAATCATGCCTGATATTTCCCACATGGTGGCCACACACCATATAATGTCATCTTTTCCCCCGGTAAATATAGTCTCTGATGGCTGATATACGTTACGATACACCACAATGGATTATCGATACACGTTGGGAATGCATCTGAGAACAGCTTCACTATAGGCTTCAGTAGGAAAAGCTGCTATAGAGCTCCTCATGGAATCGCTTCCATCATGCCCATGTCTGCCAAAGTGCAGCACTTGCCGGATTCTTGACTATATTTTTTCCTGCGACTGGAGCGAGTTTTCCATTTTTCGTAAAGCGAAACTTGTTCCTTACAACCGTAGCAATGCCATCATTGAAAGCAATTGCACGTGTAAGACATCCCAGCACTCTTCGGAGTGAGATTCCTCAACAAATAGGAAGTTCCTTAATGGCTCCTCTGCATGCCTGCGCAGTGGCATTACACAAGGCAGACTTTTACAATCGTCTTTTTTATAACATATTCATTCAACCTCCAGGATCAATTTAATTTTTCAATGGCTTCGGATGGGAAAAAAAATGCCGCATTTGTTGACGATGGATGCTCGAGCGAACCCGCATACTTTCCCTATAGTCGAATATTATCTCTAATGCTATTAGTGCATTTATTACATTATCATTGCATATATGGCCCATGCTGCGCAATGCGGTTGGCATATTACCTTTGGCTAATCCACTTTACAACGAAATAAAAAACCGTGTTTGACATGGAATGTCAACGAAATATTAATTCCCTTAAAACGAAATTTCAGCGTTGAGAAATCGATGGAGATCGATTTGATCCGAATATAAAATACACTCCTACGTCGGATGATATGAACAAGAACATTGTACAAACAAACAGCAACGATGAATGAATGTTAAATGATCATGAGCTAACGCAATGATGTACATGTATATGGTGATCATACAGTTATACTCTCATTGCAAAAATTAATTTTAAGAAATTGTTAGAGTTCAGGGAAATTAGTGGAAAAATGTAAAGGAACTTATACTTCTTAATCCATGTATTCAGGGCATTGTAAGAGTTACGTAACTGTGTACATGGAATGTTTTTTGACACAAAAATAGAACAGGATTTTTGAATTCAGTTATTTACAATGTAGTTCATAGGGATGATGTGACCAAATCGCCATTCAGTGTTGGTTGATTTTCTACAGTGTGGAAATCTCTTTTGAAATTGCCCTTAATAAGGCTCGGTTATTTGGTATCACGACAAACTGTCACTATACAGGTTTCCCTGTATAGACGCCATTTTTGATGCTAGCAGTTACAGCGCCTCCTATTGGTACTCCATGTTAACCAATTACTGTAGATGAAATACAAAACGTTATTCCCCAGAATGTGGTCCTTGTAACGTTAAAAATTAATTTTTGCAATGAGGGTAGGAATTTTTCATCATCTTTTTCAACTGTTTTTCTAGGGAAAATTCTCTTGTTGATAACACGAATTTAAAATGTATCATGTACATGTAAAGTTATCAAATAAAGAAACCATCTTCTTGAGGCCGAACAAGAATGGTATTATACAGTATTATTTGATGATACGAATTTAAAATGATGTGAAATTCAGACAGTTGGGGAATACTGAAGTTTAGAATTGTTGACAGCCAGGCAGAGTGGAAACTAACTTGCAAAATGATACACGAGCTTTGAATCAGCAACAGAGTCAGCCTTGCTGGCAACGTCTCTGCTTTAATAAGATATTGTTCTTCCCAGGGAAAAAAATCCACGTTCGCCGTGCATTATAGTTAATTATTCAGATTAATTATCTTTCTCCGTTCTTCGATGTTTGTTTTTCAACTCGCGAGACTACGACGATGCATTAGCGAGCTCCAATTGGCAAGGGAAATTTTTCGTAGAACCAAAGAATCTATTGGGTGAGATGCCTCTCCAGTCAAACCAACGCTGATGCATCTCTTAATCATCATGCGCTTATACCGCGCATTGCATTGCGTTGTGGAAAAGCAAATATCTCAGAGGGTAGATTTTCTCTACCTACACTACATGTACATGTACGTTTCCAGAGTTCTGCCATCGAATCTGAATCTCGCATTTTGAAATCAGAAATCGCCGAATTGTGGTCAACAAACCAGAATGGTCTAAAGACTTTTACCAACTCCCCATTGCATATCAAACGTGACCCTAATCCGAGTAGTTTTAGCCACATGATTGAGATACTGAATTTGTGGCAGAGACCAGGGAACGTGCCCAGAATCTCAACTTCTTCAAGTTACACGTAGTCAATTGGTAAACATTCGTGCATAGTAATGTGGTACTCATTACGAGTCCATTTTTTGCGAAATGGGATTAATGGAAATCCAGTTTTAACCCCGAAAAGGCGTGAGCGTGATAGGGCACGCAATTAAAATGATTTTCGGAATGTTCCACGAAACGAGAAACGTTCATTGGGCAGATCGATTGGCCCAGGAAGAGCACTTCCGGTCATTAAATTGCGCTTGTGCTACCGTAAAATGATGGATTACGCGTTTTGGATTCAATTTCCAGCTATTAGTGACCGTCAAGAGAGCCTCTCCCAAACTGCGCTTCTTTCCAAAACTTGCCAAAATTGCGTGATGCATTCTGATTGGTCAAGTGACCTAGGGTCAGCGTCTTTCATTACTGATGAAGCAGGTTAGGGTAGTGCCTAATAATGAATCCATAAATTAGCAACTATTTCATTTAATACATGTAGCCACTTGTTCCCCTTTTATAAACGTTTCTATTAACTTGTTGTTTCATCTCTGTCTGAAATGTACCTTTCCTAAGTCAGTTTAAACCGAGTTAACGCCAACTTACCGTGCTTACTTTTGGCATACATGTTAATTTCGCGCTATATTTGATTGCATTAAAAGTTTATGGATTGATATAGTTCCCTTCACGTAAAAAAATACATTCTATACTGCGAGCTGGCGCCGATTAAATACGCCTACATTTGAATAACGAAATCCCATGACGCTCCCAGGTTTCCGAGATTAAAATTTTTATTTTCCCCTGACCTTTAGTTTTCCCATCGACCAATATAAAGTAAATAGAACCTGCCTTTTACTAGGACGATAACTAATGAATTTGTATAACGCAGGAATTCATGCAACATCAAATGATTAATGCACTTGTTAATTTGGATTTTTGATTAGTAGCACTCATATGCTCGGAATTTATTTTAATTTGGCAAATTTCGATATTGCCATAATGACGCCAAATAGAAGGAATCAACCTGCCATATTGCGGTTTTATTTCATTGTGAAAAGGACAATTTCGCCTAAAACCACAGTACACACTATAATCGATATATGAAATACCTTATGGCTAATGTATGGAAATTATAATTAAAATTTAGGAAATCCCCTGACTTTTAACAAAAAAAATTCAAAATTCCCAGTCAGTTGCAAATCCCCCGACTTTTCCAGGATTTCTAAGCTAGTATTCGAATCGTACGTGAGTCTAGCGTTGAAATTTCTTAACACATTAAAGGTTTTACATGAAAAAACGTAGGTTTTTACTCGTTAATCACCTCCATTGCTACCGTATTTCTCAAAACGTTCATTAGCCACCCAAAGATGTCACGAAAGATGAAAATACGACTCCATGGACGGATAAGACGACGTGCAAATACGTCGACCCAATCAGGCGGCAGTGTGGAGGCCACGTACACGTGCATGTATCCGTCCAGCTGTGATTGGTAGGAGCGACTTGTCGCATCCATGCATAAGATGTATTACTCGGTTCGTTGTAATTCCGCTTCCATATTACACCGGTAGTGTGTGTTGGTGTTAAGCGAAAAAAGTAATTATTGCGTCCATCCGTGTGACCAGTGACCGCAAATGAAAGGCGCTTTCCCCGTGGCTCTAATTCCAGCTTTGATTTTTTTCTCTCCTTGGCACTCGTCCGTTCCCATTCTTTTTGTGCATCTTCTTCTATCTCGCAGCCACCTCCATTAATCCCTCTATTTACACATGGAAGAAGCCGCGGAATTAAACAACTTCCATCGCCAGCTTCCTCCCAATTGAATAGGATCGAAGGGGAAAAAAGCCACCGCAAACTCTTAAGAAATTGAATGAAGAATTCATATTATCCTTCTTAGGGGAAATAAATGAGATGAAAACAAACTTCCTCAATGGCACTGAGCGCAGAGACGAGTGCGCTCTCCTACAGAGAGAAAAACAGTATGAAGGGGTAAGAGTGAGGTTGCAGAAACATGGTCGAGCAGATTAGATAAGTTTACTAATAGTTTGAACAACGATGAGTTGACTTAGGTCACGCTTAAGAAACCTTCGTGAATTACCAACAATTGGGTAAAAGTGCTTTCTTTTGGGTATAACGACATACATTTCAGTTTACTATAGAAGAGGTACTCAATTCAAATAGAAGAAGTACTCAATTCGATTCAACTCAGTAGTCCTCTATCAGTAAGAGTATGATATAGGTACATGTAAGCTTATATCCATCAGCCATTTTTTATTAGACTGTTACCATGCACTGCATAACGGTCGCCACCTTTATCATTGATAAAATGAATTTCTTGAAATAAGGCTGTCCTTTGGAAAACAATTTCAACGTCTGATGGCATGCAAAAAATAAGACCAATTGCATGGGTCCGAATGGGCTCGGAGTTCAAATAGCATGAGTTGATTCACTGTAAATCAGTATAACAAATATTTATTTGCTATTTAACAAATATGCCAAACGATTGTTTATTAGATTAAATCATTTTTGCTGATGGATTAAATCATTTTTGCTGATACCAAATGAATAGTTTACCTGAATTGGGTAAAAAGGACTGTTAGATAACTGGTTTTTGGGCAGTACAAAAACGTTCTTTCAACGTCTGGTGGCATGCAAGAAATAAGACCAATTCCATGGGTCCGAATGGGCTCGGAGTTCAAAAAGCATGAGTTGATTCACTTTAAAACACTATAACAATTAGTATTTGGGGAGCACTGACTTAAGGGCCTTAAAATAACTAATGGGGCAAACCTACCAGAGTACATGTAGTATCAACCCTACTTACACATGTTTTCAAGTCTGGACGCACACCTTTCAAATTGAATACAGATACAGGTACAGAATTAGAGAAGAAAACTAAACAGGCATTTTCAAAGTAAAACAGCATTCACTTCTTTTCAACCATAAATGATAAAAAAGCTGCTGTTGTTGTTGAGCACTTCAACAGAACTTTGAAAACCTAAATGTGGTTGGTACTATGTAGGCCTACCTGTCATATGCTATCCTACTAAGCAGTTTTGTATGCGGTTTGTGTAGAGCATAGGATTGGGAAGAATTCAGCTACATGTATGGCTTATATTGGCAAAAACAAATAAAGGAATTTCTAAAAAATACGTTGCGGAAATTGGCGGTACTATTCCCATATCAAGTCAACCGTAATGGAATCCACATGGTAATAGTTTTACGAAATCTCACAGCCAAATCGTCAGCAATTACTGATGTTGCCTAATAGGGCATCGTGAATGAATTACATGTACAGTGTAGTTTCTTGATAAGAGAAGTGCTAAGAAGGTACAGTACGCATCAGCAAACATGGCTACATTACGTTGAAAAACACCACGTCCATCCTTCGTTTCCAGCATAATATTTCAATTTTTGCGAATTTCTGATCCCTAAACAAATTTCCATGAAAATCGCGTCAGCCTACAAAATTGCAGAATCCACAAGCAGAAGTATCAAGAGATGAATGTGGCTTCCGGGCCACCCATGGCCATATGCCCATGTTGACCGCATGAGTATCATCACGTGATTGATTCCCACAGTTGCCAGAAATCAATCAGGCGAGCATGCGAATGACCATCGCTAGTCGAGGCACGAAATGCAAGTCGAGAAATATTTTCACAACTGAGAGAAAGCAGCCATTGAAAAGCGTCCTTGTTTGCATTTAGATGACTAGGGCTTGCGGGGAATCCATAGAGAAAGCAATAGGACAATGTTCAGCCTGGGAGGGATTTTTAAAGTCATTTTCAATGCAGGCGCTCCCAGACATTTCCGAAATCTCGCATCATCCAAATGACTCGTCCCGCCCATTTTTTGTAATTAGGGAACATAAAAAGTAATTAGATGCACTAAGGAAACCTCGGGGCAGGAATAGTCATAAATAATTAAAACTTGTCTGGCATTTTGGGGTTCAACCAGCCGCACGCATGCGAATCGATTGCATCTTTCTCACTCAGATTGCAGCTTCGTCCGAGTGGAAAAAAATGGGAAAAAGAAAAACGAAAAACACCCTCACGAAACGCTCTGCACATTAAATATCTTGGCGCTGCATTATTCATGTTGTTGACTGTTATGCAAGAATACCCCGAAGGACATGACACGCTATACAGTACATTCTGTACGTTTCGTCTTCCATCCTCGCCCTCCCTCTCATTTTCTCCATTTTCAAGCATTTCATTATTAATTAATGAACGTGTTTAAGTAAAACTCGTAACTAGACCCTAGGTGACCGCGCTTTGCTTTTGCCAAGCTCATACCCCAGAACACAAAGCCGAGCAATTGCATGAAATTAGTTAAGAGGCGAACTCAACTTGAATATAAAGCACGCTGATTAGTCACCGGACCTCTTACGGTTACCGCAGCTTTTTACCGCTGGAGAACCCCCCTTTATGGGCATCCCTAGACGCTGAGCATCTCTGAGAATTGAACAGGTTTCGGTAGCCATACTTTTTAAGGGCTTTTCTTTGCCTGTCATTTTCACTGCGATGGTCGCAATTTATCATATCTCCAAGGGACCAGGGCAGCATACGATATGACAGTCGACAGTGGAAGATGTTCTCCAAAAACCCCTTAATAAATCAACTTTAAGAAATTTTCAAGTATTTCATGTGCATGTGCATGTACAAGTATATTTGCTGGTTTGAATGTGGTAGCCTGATGGTCAGCTGTGGATTGGCTCTCAACTTCTATTTACTTCTAAACAACACCACTTCGATACATGAACTTTGCCTGAAAGAATATGGCAATAAAAGATATCGATGACAAGGTACGATATACATGTACATGTACTGTAAGTTAACAAGAATTTTGCTAACTAGCTACATTCAAACAAATTGCCATTTGATCAAATTTTATCCCATTCAACTCAGACCCCTGATATCACTGCCAGCAAAGATGCATGTAGGCCTTGTGCCATATTGTGGGGTTCGGTCCATACACTCAATTTATTCGGTGGTTATTACCTCATTCAGGGTTCCCCTAAGATGAATGTTTCAATTTCCTTGACATGTCCATGCCTTTCCAATTTCCCTGACAATCACAGGATTAAAGGCTTTCCAAGATTTCCAGTTCTGGGGGAACTTCTACTAGATATCTTGAATTTCTTATACAGGTCTACAGGACTTGGTATAATTCCATGACTTTTTCATGACTTCAAAATTTTTTCTAAGCCTATTATACGGGGACGTTCAAGTTTTATGTTATGAGAAAATGGTATTTTCAGAAGCATTATCTACCACCCTGGCAACGTTATTATTGGCCAAAAACACGTCGTAGGCGAACATATTTTCGGAAATGAGTTACAAATGAAGAATTTAAACAGAAATATTTATTTTATGATTCAATGAAAAGCCAAAAATTTCATGACCATGTTGTAAATTTCTTGACTTTTCCATGACCTTAATGTAAATTTCATGATTTTTCTATTTCTTCCAAGACCTGAATCTCATTTCATGACTTTTCCATGACTTCCATGCCAGGTAGACACCGTGTAAAAACCCATTCGATAATTCCCACTTAAATTTCTTTCGACAATTTGGCGATTTTCAGCTTCGTGCATAACTATAAAAATTCAGAGTGATAAACTTAGTGGATGGGTTCTGTCCATTGCATGCCCAGCCAAGGAGGTTGGACTCCAGAGCCAAGCGCATCATTTTCAGCCCAGTGCGTTGAATATTAAAAATTACTTTTATGACGGGCGTTTCCTTTGTTTCGCTAAATAGCAATTGGTTTATTTCAAAGCCCAACATGACCATAGCAAAGGTAATTCCCCTTAATTACCTACTCATTAGCGCGAACAGAGATTCCCCGGCACTCTTTTACGCATATTCGGTGGTGCCCCAGTCGAGTCCTACATGTAGGTCCTGTCGCTGACAGAGCGAGAATCCTTGAAAGGCGAACAGGAAATGGATTCAGTTTTTAAATGGTACGTATGCGCCCCCCGTATGCTAATGCTGCCTAAAGTGAATGGACCCCATGGGTGTTGCAGAGAAATTAAATTTTGCGCAGCAGAAGCCCTTTCTTGGCAGGTTTGCTTCTTACGGTTTGCATAGCGATATTAAGCAAGGGGTTTTCGGGTACCAAGGGAGAGAGGATTAACTGAAACAGACTGAGAGGAAGTGAAGATATACTCTATAGGATATATATTCTACGTGTATAGGAGGAGGCCAGCACTTTGGTATGCGGAGGAGCGAGGGATAGGCAAAAATAAAAGCGTGCAAAACTACGGCAATTTGTGCTGAATCACTGGCTTTAACCGTAAACAACCGCCAGCAACAGGCGTGCCATGAGATCTCTTAATTATAATCGAGATGATGCGAGTGAAATAAGAAGCATAGAGAGCCCAAAAGCAATATTTAGGCTCTCTGGTGGCACGTGTGCAGACCGTCTTCAAGCAGAGGAATTTACAAACTTTGGAGATACCGTGCTCCAAAAAAATATTTTTTATTCAACTCTGCTGAAGAAGTAGCACTGAAATATTTTCCATGGTTGGGTTAGGCAGCTGCCTCTTAACGACAGGCAATCACTGCTAGCTTACTAGCCGTTAGGAGAAGCTCAATAGAGAGTTTGCGCTACACGTAAAACGTGGACGTGACGAAAAAGTGTGACTTCACGTGTAGCATTGCAAATCAATGGGAGCAGATCTCGTGCCATGGAATAAATTTTTTGACGTGTATAACTTTCGCAATCGTTTTTCATTTTATCGAGAATTTACCTTTAAAAGAGATTTCTTTGTCATTTATTTGAAGCTATACATGCAGCCTACCCAACTTTTGGGGGTACCCTGTTACCCGAATTATTCAGTAATTCAATATTGCTGGTAAAATGCATGAACGTGAGTTTGCTCATTTTCACGTCGAAAACACCGTTTTTGACCGTGAACGCGCACGTGGATAATGTCACGTGATTTGCTCCCATTCATCAGCAATGTTAAAAAAGATTGGCGTCACGTTCACGTTTTACGTGGAGCGCAAACTCTCTAATAAAAATGTATATGCAACTTACATTTGAAGATGGCGTCGAGCAAAATTATGCTCGCTGTATTTTTCCCAAAATTCGCATTCAATTGAACATACGCGAAAAAGGAATGGAACACAAAATTCTGGCGAAAATTCGAATGCGAGCGCGTGCCCAATTTAAAATTTTGTTCGTTCACGTGCTTTAAATGGAACGAATCGAGCGAGTTGAAAGCTGTTCACGTTTCAACTAGTTTTCAACAGAAAGTTGAGCGACAAAAATATACTAGTGAGAAAAAGGGGGGTTTATACAGTGAATATTTTTATATGCCCGCAGTAGCCCTTGAAGAATGGTCACCAGGTCCCATGCTTATAAAGGGTCTGCACGAGCGAATCTTTTGAGAAATTTACTAAAATGGATCGTCAGCACTCAAACACGCGAATATATACCGTGAATTCCCACTGGAGTAAAATTATCAACTTCGGTGACTTTTCCCTGACATTTCCATGTTTTCCAGGTCAGTGGGAACCCTATCTTATTGATCAACCATTCCCACCTGCACACGTACGAGTTACGCTTATGGCCTACTACAGTGAGTTATTAAATAAGATACGTTAACGCTTACCATGGCTCCTTACAACTTTGTTATTTTCAATATCCGACACTATCAATGGGTCTGTCTAGAATTTCCAGAGTTTGAATTCGCCGCTCATAATTTTCGTAACACTATAGCGTTGATTCGTTGAATTGAGTCACGTGTCGATGCGCGAGGAGGTGACGAAGGTAGCAACCATGGCAACCGAAGAACGTGAGATCATATAGGAATGTTCTGCATTTTACGAGATGAACTATACGTAAAACGCCAATCACAAGCTAATTTACATGTAGCTCGAGTAAGCGAATCATTAGCGGATAATTATTATAAATATTATTGAGAGTTCACAATTGTATTTTTGCAAAAAACCCTTACAGTGAATAAATATATAGTGAATATATACCGTAGACGGGACCCTACATGGTCATAGAAATACTGTCAGTTTCAACAGATTCGGCCATTAGTATACTGATAGTGTAATGTGCGCAGTACTGATGAATTGATGTTCTATTATCATTACTGACGATAATCCGTATTTTCGGATAACTTACTGTCAGTATCGGGAGGGAGTCAGCCAAATGAATGTACTGTATGTCATCGTGAATTTTTTTTAGTTTCACATTTTAGTATGACATTATCTTTTTAAAACGTGCTTTCGCGTGACTAAAACCCAACGCTTATTGGTAACATTTTATAATCGAAAAGTCACCTTAAGAACACTAAAAGCATGCATATTTAGATCGCAATTCGCAATTTGCCACAAGTATAGATCATATCGAGGCATGTTATGTGATCTGTTAAATGACCTCACGCTCTTGAAATGTGTTCCCAATATGTTCTAAGTATGGGAATTTAGGTCACAATCCTTGCCACAAATATAGACCACATATG
>JAQGAF010003498.1:0-17387 GCA_034687865.1 Kryphioiulus occultus
AAATCTTATGTGCATATACATCACATAATATGACTTTACAAAGCTATTAAACTTACAGCTGAAAAATCACTTATGTTGGTTTGCTTACAATTTTTCTTTACAAGTTCGTTAATGAAATTCTCATATTCATACATGTATTGTATTTGAAAATCAATTGATTTAAGCTTATGCTGCATACATAATCAAACTTACACTGTATTAGTGCATGTATCATCTCAGCACGTTTTGTTGGTTTCTCAACTAAGAACATGTTTCATAGTCGTAGATCAAAATCATTTTCATCAGTCAGATCTATTGACTTATACATGTATATAGAAAGCTTGGCCAGTGTCAGATGTAGTCATTGGTGCTGCGATTGGATTTGGAAGAATATACCTCGAAATTTTCAATATGCATTGCAGGTGGGACATCATTTTAGACAGTTTCTTCCAAAACGTCTCATTCCTCGTGTTTTACAAATCCTCCATGCGGGAAATTGATTTCATTAAGAGAATTTTTGATTACTATAACCGATGATATAACTGGTATTTGTATTCTATAACTGTAGTAAGTTTGCCAGATTAATTTTAAGATTACCTTACGTATTCCGTAAAAATTAGCTTGGAAAATAAATCGTTGGAGATCAGCGAAACCATAATTTACATTTATTCATGTCAATTATGGTGTATTTTGATGTATTTTGATTTCGGAATCTTCTGCGCGACCAATTTCGTGAATAAATTCTCAATTTTATCCAAATAGATGATTTTTTTTATTAAGCTTAAATATTTTGAGACTAATACGTCATGTACCCCAAAAAATGTTTCAGTCAACTTTTAAATGTAAGCAAATTTTACATATGCATTGTTCCCCCAGAACTGGAAAACATGGAAAGTCAGGGAAAATCGATTTAGTTTGAAAAAGTCAGGAGCAGTCAGCAAATCAATAACAGATTTCCCAGATTTATTGATTAGCAAAAAATCAAGAGATGATCAATCAAGAGATGAATCAAGAGATGACCAGCATTTCTGTGAAAGAAATTGATAATGAAGTTGTGTTCTACCTCTTGTTTATATTTAATAAGGCTAAATTAGCAATAAACATATCATTCGTAACATTGGCATGTCATATTTTTGCATTTTCTGTGGTCAGGGAAATTTATTTTAAAATCTGGAAAAGTCAGGGAATTTGAGCCCTGATACGTTTTGAAAAACCGATTTGGGTATATTGACAAGCTTTTCGATAAATCAGCACTTACCTTGGAGAAAAGTACTTCAAAACTGTAAATTTGTCTCATTTTTTATATTTTGCAAATCAATGATAATACTGTTTTATGCCTCAACAGCATATGCACAGTGTCAGTGTATCTTAGGTTAAAACGAATACCATCAGCATTTCGAGTCGTTATCAATATGGTATATTATTCTATGACTGCGTACAGATTTTTCATAACGTCCCTCTTACATTAAATAAATGTAAATATAATAAAAATATGTAAGTCATAAGGAATAATTGTATAATAAGGTTAAATTAAACTTTCTTCTTCTTCTACTTTCAAAGAGTAACCAACAGGTGGCGTTGTAACCTCTAGAACTAACATCTAATTAGTAGCCTATACGGAATTTGCAGAAAAAATCCCATCCTTAACACAAATCTCCCTATAGCGTAATAGGCCTGCATGTTTGAATTTTTTTGCTAAATTCTTCATCTTACAGTGCCATGCTCATTACCGTTGCCTTTGTTAAATCTTAATTGATAATCCGCATCGAATTTGTGGATTTTATTCTTCTCACGACCACCCAGCTTTGCATTTCTTTCTCAGTGCCTGTTGAAGGCTTATGCTGAGACATTTTGAATGGCCTCTAGTTTAGTGCCTCAGTTCAAGTCAAGATAAGTCTGAAAAATTGAAATAATCCCAAAAATGAGAAGAATTTTGGTTCAAATTGCTGTTAATCTGTTGATGCATGAGGGGAAACCCGCTTCGACATTGCTCCTATAGCCACACCCCAGCACCTACGTCGGTGTCTGTCATCAAAGTTTTGTTTTCAACTTTTTCAATGACTTTTTTAACCAACTTACTCGCGTCCTAGAGTGCTGAAATTTGGCACAGAGCTATATTTCGCGGAACATTTGCTTATATGAGGTTGACTGGTGAAATCTTAAATTAAATTCTTAACTTTTCCAAGCTTTTGGACAATTTATAAAACAAACTTGTTTTACAGATTTAACACATTTTTACGAGAGAAAGGGCAGAGTCATGTGTTTAGCTTACCATTAAATCCATTGAGTTATCAATTCGTTTGCATGCTGTATTTATGTTCCTTTCAAGATTTTAGTATATCAAAAGCAATCTAAATCGTGTTAAAATCGTGAAAACGAATAAGAAAAGCTGGTAGTAGACCCAGCTCAGATAGGAAATGAAGGCCCCATTCGAAATGCCATATAGACGAAATTTTTTGAAACACTAGATCACAAAACGAATTTTAGACCACAATTTTGAAAAATTGTAGTAGTAATAATTAGGGGGATGCCATAGGCAAAATCTTTGTAAAACTACCAGAAATAATGTATTTTTAGTATACATGTGTTTTCCTTAAGTTGCTTTTCAGAAATACTAATAACCAAGGAAACACTGAGGATTTTTTTTGTTAAAATCACTAGATCCCAATCACTACATTTTTGTGGACTTTTTCTTTTGAAATATTAAACATTACATCGATACAACGCATTGATAAATATAATTAGATAATTTGAAATGTTATTTTTTAATAACTTGAGATATTAATATCACGATCAAAATAGCTGTAACATTTTTAATTGTCACGACGTTTCGTGGACTTGACCACTTCTTCAGGTGCTATAGACAAATTTGAAATACATATACGGACCAATTACATTTACAATAACGATTATGGGTAGCAAACCCTTGGGTTTCAGAGGAACACATATGACGAAATTGAAGACAGCACTTAATAATTTTTAAAATAGAGAAAGCAGAAAAAATCCTCAAAAATACATGTGTTCAGATCTAGTAGTTTTAACCGCTAGAGTTCTCATCATTACTACTATATCAGTTAATATTATACTTTTATTTCTTGAAAATTTTCAAAAATTTCGTAAAAAAGGTTTTTAATTGTCTGAAAATTTTCTAGAAAACTCAGGGAAATTGAAGTGAATTAAGATTCGGATAATTCGCTTGCTCTACTTGTAAAATATATTTGAAATGCCAGGTTTTCCCACGAATGACGTGGAAAATCCATTTTTGAAATTCTTCGATTTCGTAAAATTAAGAATTGACATTCGTTTTTCTGAAAAGGTATTTTTTAAACTATTGGATACAGCTTTAAAATTAATGTCCCATTACAACATTGTAACATAGTTTCGGTAAATTTCAAATTTTATTATAGTGTAATGCATTGCGATCAACTAGTGCTGCGTATAATTTTTTTATTTCTGAAAATCTTAAGGGTTATGAATTTATGTGGGTGTAACTGTCGTTTGTCACATTAGTCATTATTACTAATGTAGGAAACGCCTATTTATTAATCGGCGATTAATGGGGGATTATGCACCGCTCCCTTTAGGAAATAGGCCATAAGTTTTTATCGAAATTATATGATTTATGTCATAAAGGCAGCCAGCAGGTGCTGTATCTGTTCTCTAGACAAATTTATTACACACGACTCAGAAATCATAGATTTCTTGACATTTTGAAATTGAAGTCTGGCACGTTCTGATATTAACATGTTCTGTGTACTGGTAAAATTCAAATTTACGAAGTGAAGTTCAAGTGTTAAAATTTCCATTTTACCAGAGTCATTACCTTTATGTTGTAGGCAGATACTGTATATACATGTAGTAACAGATTTTAACAATACGGATAAATGTCTGAAACAGGTAAAGAATTCAACGAAATTATACAAGGTTCCCTGCATTTATACAAATGTGTTTGCGAAATTGGCTTTTCGACAGTTTTGGTGAGAAATTTTCGACTTTTTCTGCCCACGACTGCCTCTGTGCGCTCGATTACGACACTGCCAAACAGCGGGATAATGAAAATTAAACGAATGTATGTTTTTTTGTGAATTCTCATTGTATGTGAGGCGTAAAATCAGGTTATCGGCATCGAGAAGGCTATAAAAGTTAATTTGCAATGTCAATAGTTATCGGTATGTAGGTATCAGTATATAAATTGAATTACAATTATCGAATGTCTGAATTTCTCGCCCTGCCATTAGTTTAAATGCGCGCATGCGTGCATGTGAATCAGTTGTAAACTTGTAATACAAAAACATTGTTTGTTATAGACATATTACACATTTTCGACATCATCGAAGTGGAGGCTAATTTTTTTCGAAATTACCTCTAATTTTATAGTTTCTGTACAAGTAGCATGATATGTACCTTAAAAGCGTACACTGGGTAACCGTGCATGTTCAAAATTATGTTTGAAGCATGTTTACAACACAAATGTGATTATGTTCTCCAAGCGCCCACTTACAACAAACTGTATAAATTCAAGTATCAAAAATGTGTAATATGTTACACAAGCACTTATTCCATCCATTCAAGGCCCATTTTGATTTCTGACATAATTCTGTCATTTTATACTTGCTTTCCAATCAATGTACTTTATCATTCATGGCAGTAATATGGTCAGTTTGAAGAAGCAAAACATTAGCAAGTCAAAAAAAATTACACTTTGCAAATTTAACCTGCTTAGCTACAACATAAACACGTTTTGTTGTAGATCATGCTGTTGTAATGTTCCAGATTATATAATTGAAAAAACACAGTACATATGTTACATAACGTGCATTCAGGCCAAACAAACAAACAAACCCTCCACTCATTCTACGCTTATCTATTTCATCGCATTTCACACTTTAATGTAATTAATAATGCCCTCTTGGTGCTTAATCGATTTGACTCGTGTACTGATAATGCATAATTGGGCGTATTACTAATTACTTATTATTAAATTAATTTGTTAAATGTGCTACTAAATGACATTAACAAATAACCATATGGCCAGGGGTTGGGCCACTGCATCAAATCGTGGGAAATGTTCATCTGATTGCTAATTAGAAGAAGAAACAACTCGAACAAGTTCTCGACTTGTTATTGTTTATTTATAACAATAAATTCAGTTGATTCCCAGTGAGCTCGGCTGTTTGAAAATGACCTACAGTGCCCAAACAATGAGGTTATGCAAGCCAAGTTGATGTCAATGAATTATGCCAAGGCTTAGGCTGCAATTATTTCGACCATGTGAGTGAATGTGATGTTCGTGATCAACAGCAGGGGTTTCAGATCAACATGAAACAGTTGACCAAAGTCTAGTTCTCAAGACATCTACATGTAATAGTTTAGTGTTGGTAGGTGTTGGGAAATCTTCAGCGTTCAAAAAGTGAAAGACTTGTGCCGATTAATGCTAAACGCAGTTAGTGGGGCTGAAATTCAGCAATTTAAAGTCCAGAAACAAGGTTGACATCTGCATGCTTAATTTGTGTGAAGGCTGTGTATGTTTTAGTATAGAAACGCGTGTGAACTTTGCACAAACAAACTTCTGCTAAGATGATGTGCTTTCACATGATAAAGGAGTGCAATAGTATGAATTGTTTGCTTTCTACTATTTCTAGCACGTGATGTTCTTGACAATTAATGTAAAAAGTATGTTAAAGTATTGGTCGTCAAACAACTGCCATTTGCTTGTTACAATTTTCGAATTAGGAATGGTCGAAAGCTTTTATGAAATTCACATCAACACATATGTACTGTATGTGTAGATTTTGGACACGTTAACCTATGTTTTTTATCGTCACATTAATTATACTTGTTGGTCTATTGAAATTCCAGTGGAAAAATATGGTCCTTTCTGAAATTTCCAAACCAGCTACGCTTGTATATGCATGAGCTCAAAACTATGGCAGAAAAATGACTGTTAATAACATGTGAGGTTATTCTAAAGTCACTGAAGGTTTGAAAAAGTGCTAAACCGTTTTCCCCCGTTGGTTTTCATCGTAAAAATCTTGAAAAACAAAATGATTTATATGAAACCATGCGGGAATTTACGATGACATAAAAGCAGCGAAAGATATAATAAACTGGAGAAAATACTGTTATAAAACACATTCAGTGAAAAATACTGTGAAATACCTTAACGTGTGTGCACTAATGAATAAATTAAGTAAATGTAATTTCGGTAAGCATAGCACTATTACATTTAAATGAGTTTTCTAAACATGTTTATTGCAAGTTTAAGTGGAATTTGGGAAATTAAAATGGCGGCCAAGGAGATGGATGTTATATACTGTTGCTTTGTGTCAAGGTCGTGAATAGCTCAATTTGTGTTTGTAATTACCATTAATTTTAAACATGGTCGGTACTCATTAAATGCACGTCCGGAAAGTCAATTGAAATTTGAAAGTTCGTGAAAAAAGGAGATTTTCATCTTCATAACTAACCGTAAAAAAAGATTTTCCAATTTCTTACAAGGTGAAACCCAACTTATCTTGGTTCGTAGCATAATTGCTAATTACCGTTTTGCAAACTTGAACTTCAAGGTAAAGTGATGATATCCCATTGCGTGCTAAAATGTCTGAAAAACGTTATTTTTCTATTGTCAATGTTGCGATATTAAGCGACTCTGACATCACAGTTTGCATTATATGAAGTAGGGCACCAAACAAAGGAACGTTATTGAAAAGAGTATTTGAGATTCTCCATCCTTGTACTGCCGAAATACATGTACAGTACTTATCCCCATCCATTTGATGTCATATTTGAATTCTGAAGAGATTGGATTCATGCTATTCTATGCAAATACAATTCCACGTGTGTATTTGTTCGTATCCATTAGGCTCATTTTAAGAAGGTCTTTAGCTACCATTAAAATCCCACACTTTTACATCTTATTACTGATGCACACAGTAATGACCTTTGCTGAATTTAACAATGGTAACTTGGCCTCGGGATAATAAATCCATATTTTTGTGGCCGTGATGTCATACCAGATAGTCACTTTTTTTGCAGCTTAATTGGAAATGTAAGTTTTGATTGCTATGAACAATAGATACTCGCAACCTGTTTACCAGTGGTCACTGTTGGTGACGTCACTAATTATAGTTATTGGCAACGATCAGATTTTGACCTTTTCTTGGACACATAATGCAGGTGTTTTTATCTGATTTTTTTAACTTTCTTATTCCTAACATGATTTCATTGTTAGCCTATCTCGTGGTTAGCCTCAGCTTATTTATGACGCATAAAAACAACTGGAAAACCCGGGCTGTGATGCTAACACAGGGTTTGCTCTCTTTAACAGGGCCAGTGGACTCCTGTTGAACGCGATTTCGTGCTGTTTTTTTGTCGACCGGTCTAAGGAACATTGTTTTTTGACATGTAGATGAACGGTATGATCACCACTGACATGACCAGTGTCAAAAACTTTGATAATGCAAGCCTGAATGCCATTGACAGTCCATAAGTGACGATACGACAGTTTGGGTGTTTTCCTAACATTGATCAACAGTTGAGTAAAATTGATTCGAATAGATGACTAATTCGTATATTTAGTGAAAATGCTCAGCATTTTGCAAGCTCTATTTTGTTTATTTTATTATTAATTTGTCTCTGCAATCTAACGCTGAATTTAAAAATTTGAGAAAAATTATACGAGAGACCTGAACCATTAATTTTTGTAATATTGGAATGAATACGATTTTAATATAGAAACGCTGTTAACACCCTGTATACTGCATATCTTCAATGCACAAAATCAGATGTTGACCTGCTCTCAGTATTTTATCGCTTTACCCTGTTGTCTGGAGGCTAGTTCTAGTAATGTCCTTTCGGTGTTTTGAGTTCAAACCTGGGTTAAAGGAGGTAAACTCTGGTCCACTTTTTTAAACCAGTTTTTCTTCTTGTAAAAGTAAACTGCTAACTCGTTAATCAAACTGCTAAGTCGTGTCCATAGTGCATACCATCACACCTAATTCACAAACTCCACCCCTAAAACATCGATTTAAGCAGAAATTACATATTTACGGAATCAAAGATACTGTAATTAGTATAGCGATAAAGTCGCCACAAGAAAGTTATAATAAGCTAAGCAATGGAGTAATGGAACTCCTTAGAAGAGGTTTGTTGTTAATAACTTAATAGGCAGTGCGTAGTGTTTATATATTTCAGTAGAATGGCGATGAAATGTGCAGCAATACTTGCGAATTTTTGACAAATTTGATGACATACAGTATACTGTATATTTATTACTTTGCCATCTGGTACTTTTCGGATTTCGTACACCTAAGAAATGTCGTCAGCCAAACAATACTGTTGCTTAACACGCACAAGACACGCGAACTTGTGATGTGAATTTCAAAGTCAAGGGCGTTTCATTTTTCATTGAGGAAGACAAAAAAGTGGATCTTTAACGTCAGTGACGTAAATTGCTGTCAACGTAAAAAAGTTACATCCTCCATCAGATTTTAATCGAAAGTAGGCCAGGTGATTAATTTAAGCACCACGCCTATGCCGTTTGGATTTCCCGCTTCAAGGATGAGTGGCGCCACCTGATCATTGCGGATGGTTCTGGTAACGGTCATGTCGACATTTGAGCATCTTGAGCAAGAAATTGACATCGTTTTACCATTGACCCACCTTGGGAAAAAGGTAAAAGCATTTCCTGTTGTGGGAGCTTAATACCTGAGCTTTTTGGTATTAAACCGACCCCATTACGCATGTGTCACCGTTTCTCGCGACATGTCCGTCTGCTGTAGCGATTGCGAGCTCACCCCCAAGTGACAATTAACTTAGTGACCCACATGTGTTGTGGGACAAGGAGCCGTACCCACGGTGGGCCAAGTTCAGAGATGGCTCTCCCATGTGGCGTCTTCTCGACCTTGGCCACTCAGCAGGAAGTGCGCTTAGTGCGACCCTGGTGTCTGTTATGGGAACGTTCAAGTATTATGTCATACAAAATCATTGTCGGACCCCTCTTTGTCATCATTTTCAAACACCCAACCGGCAATACCTCACGTATACGTGATCGTACAAATCCATTGCTTCTTAAAACAGATGCACGGACCTTTAGAAAAACCAGATACAGCATATGCAAACAATCCTAACAATAATCGTAACTGTATTTCTAATTGTAATTGACTAGTTGGTGTGCGCATGTGCATATATGGCTCTCAATTGAAGTCGGTTAAAGTCTGTTTAAGGTGTGCACATGACATTTTGACTTGGATAAAATACTCTTGGGTTTTTGTCTTCAATCAAACCACCCCTTGCAGTTTCTCAAACCAAATTCACAAATTCAACTTTAATAAGACAAACACTTTGAATGCAGTACTTTCTTGCTTAAAAAGCAATTTAAGTTTGCATATAAACATAGAATTTGACTGAAGAAGTTTCGAATTGAACGATATTTTTAACCACAATTTGATAGCTACATGTAGATAACATTCTAAAAACTAAGCCAATCACATTTTGGGAAATCTTACAACTCACGAACAAGTCGGAATTGGCCATAGTTTCAACCTCTGACCCTCGCACGAATAAATTTTCCAAGATGGTAGCTGCGATAAAGGGTTTTAATTCACGATTATCGAGTTTCCCAGCAATTTTTCGCCCAAAATGGACGATTTGGGAAAGCCCTCTCTAGTCAGGGTGGATGTGTGAGGACCCGGTGATTTATCACCAAAGTCCTGTAGGTAAATCCACGTATGGTGAATTTCTTACACGCCTCGAGAAGGTTATTTCATGGTTTTGGTTCGCTTGACTAAGTTTGGCCCCGGGGCTCATTGGGTTCCCAAGCCCTCCCAAAAGAATGGAATCTATTCCGGAAGTGTTTTTAATAGCAAAAAATGATATAGTTTTAGCCCGAATGGGGGTTTCCCATTGACGGTGCTCACAATGAATGTTTTTGTTCACTCAAGCTAATTGACGCCCTTCTTATTTGTTGCATTCGTTTGGCTTGATTTCTAACGCAACATTTTGCAGTAATGAATTTGCTAATAGATGATTCTATTTATTACGTGTTTTATCAATTTAATTTAAATATATTTTTTATTTATTGGGCTTTATCACTTTAATTTAAATATATTTTTTTATTTATTGGGCTTTTTACGATGTTTGGAGAAATAATATACATAGTAATCCCATCCTTGGGATATATTTGGGTTACACCACTGAATGACCTCGACGTTTTCACAGAATGTTTTGAAAAAGTCGAATCAATGGTGGCCCACTGCCCTAGTCGTGTTTCAGGTACTTGTGGCCTTCCTTCGACGGCCATCTTTGTGCACCTTGCAGTGGCAATTAGCAAAACTTGCATTAAACATAATCCCATCATGTTTTTCGAGAATTGTTAGCCCATACCAATCACCACATTCAAATAAATGCAGTTTTTCCCCCATAAAATTTCATTAAGTTTTATAAGTAGTCCGATATTTCTCAAATTCCGACCAACATACATGTATTCGGGTACCTTTAATTTCGAACATTTGTCAGTTAGCATTTTAATTAGTATTGTTCACCATCAATTAATATTTTTGTTTAGCAACACTTAAAAAACCAAGAATACAACGTTAGCCTTGAGTTTTAAAAAAAACAGTAAAATAGCCGCAAAAATACAAAAATATGAGAAATCTTCAGTGGGGAAACATTTTGCAATTTATTTTCACGCTAGAATGGTTCGAAAACTTGTTGCTGAAAATAAGTTTTTGTGTAATTTTTTAATTTTTTAGTGCAACACCTACTGCTATTTATTCAACTTTTTTTCAAAACTCCAAAGACGGAATCAATTTATTTCGATTTTTTATTTCGTTTTGGTTGAAGTTCCGAAAGTGTTTTCAATGTTTCGGCCTTATGCCATTCAAAATTGCCGCCTTTTCTCTCAAACCGTCTGCATTTGCACATTGACAAGATAGTAAATTAAATTGTATTATTCCGAACTGGCACCAACCACCCACATTTTATCGTTTTGTTATATATGCTACAAAAACTAATTTTGCATTAAAAATAGAAATCTGTGAACCAGATTTCCATTATAATAACTGCTTATATTTTATCGCAGTCGCGTTTAATTTCTCGTGATATTAAAATGTGCTGCATTTTGTTTGTATTTGTGAATACTGTCTGTAGACGTGTCTTGAATGTGTCGTGAATACTGTCTGCAGACTACGTTCAGATATGCATGTATACATGTGCAGTAAATATTACGTTGAAAATGCGCAGTAAAATTTATAATAGAATAGACACAGTGAACATGTAGTACAGTGTAGTTGCAAGAATGTCCCTAATCAATATCACATCGAGTTCTTCGCTTGATTTTCAAACCTTCAGAGAATTTTTTCGAAATTCTTATTTTCGGTTATTTTGTATAATTTGAGCAGTGTACGTTGAGAGATGACGTCACGATGGCGTCATAAAGAATCTTACCGTTCAGATTAATATATAACAAATGACTAATATGGCTAATAAAACAAGTCTTAATTTCCTTAATTAGCACTTAATTGATGAAAAGAAAAAGTACGACATTCTTTGTTCGGGTCATAATAAGCATGTTAATTACTGTACCGAAACGGTCCACATTAAAACGCAAAACTAATTAACGCAGTGTCGTAAATTTTTTGACTGCTTCGAATGTCTTCAGTGACACACTTCGACAAATGTGGAACGCCATCATGGATTTTATAAGGAAGTACGAAATATCATTTTTAATTTTTTTTTGGTTTTATAATCGCAAGCACTTTATTTGTTAAAAAGATAGGAGGAAAAAGGCAGTGTTAAGACTTTGGAATTACGACTTTGCTTTCTTGTACTTGTTGCAGCTGTTTCATGGGGTCTCCGGATTTTGTTGGCCCCATGGGGCTTTCGTAATTGCGCTTACTGTAGCTTCAGTCAGCCTCCATAGATTTGTATATTGGATCTTGAGTTGCAATTCCCATGTAATTAGCCGCACGGGGCATCAATATATTAATTTGTTAGTCTTTAAGAACTTCTGTACGAGCGTATATTTATATTTTCATGGTCTCTTGAGATTTTCGCACATTTTCAATGCAGGGCGCCAAAAAAGTAGGTAACAAATTGAAATATTGGATAAATTATTTAAAATTATTAAAAATGTCAAAACTTTACCAAAAAAATGACTTTTGGCAACCTGCCTCGAAAACTACTCAAACAAACGTTTGGCTAGTTCGAAAATTACCACCACCTCATTGCATCAAGGCACGTTGTCAGAAAGTCATTTTTTTGTGGAGTTTAGGCCTTTTTGCTAGTTTGAAATAATTTATCGACTATTTCAATTGTGAATATCAAAAATGATGGTTTTGGGCTATGCTAAATGGGATGTTGATACATGCACGTAGAAAGTATCCTTTTGTAACCAGTTGTTTACGAAAATGTACCAAAAAATTCAGTTTGATCGAAAGTTAATGTGCTATGAAATGCCAGAAAAACTTTCAACGGTGTTATTGTTCCTGATTTTATGACTCGTCCTCCAGCCCGGTTGTGGCGCCCTCAGTTGGATGCGACGCGAACTCGTTCGGAGGTTTGGTTTGCCGCATCGTCCACCAGATGGCGCCGCGCTCACCGCTCTCGTTTGCGCTCAGTCGTTGAACTCGATTCGGTGCCTGCCGGCTCCTTGACTCCAATCTCGAATGCGGAATGTTTTTTGGAACAAATTGGGAAATGGACGCTACGTGATATTCAGATGCATTTTTCTTTCTCCTAATTTATTTCTCATTGTAGTCAGCAAAGTGCCTTTTTCTGCACAACCCAAATCGCAATTAAGGAAAAAGTGGCGATTTTATTCGAACGCATGTAGCAAAGGGACGGGATTTTTTCGTCTTATTTTTTGAGTTATGAATTAATTTGGACTTTTTACTCGACTTCGAGTACAATCGCCTATTAATCAGACAGTGAGACTCGATCGCGACTGATTAACTCGTTGGGCGTTTGGATCGAGCTGGCTGAGTCTTGAAATGCTAGGTCAATTTCTGGACGTGTTTAAAATGGCGTTACTGGAACGCTGACGTCACTGAAATGTCCTTTCAGGTGATGATTTTAAGAAGTTACGTTCGAGGCTTGAAGCAAAGTCGACGTGTTTATATTGGACATTTGAATCAGTTGAAAAAAAATCTGACATTGTCTGAAATAATTTTTAAAAAAAAATGTGGATATGGATACAAATTTCCATTTCTAAAATTCAAATTCACCATAGTTGTGGCGATGATAGTAAGTATTGGGGAAATCATCGCATAATTCGCAATGTTTTCTCATTCACCGAACGAAGCCTTAGCGGCAAATGTGCAAGGAATAAAGACCAAACTACATGTAGATTAAATCAAGGCTTTTGAATAATAAGCCGTTGCATGACAAGCAATTAGTCGCCATCCAGGGCCCTATTCCAAAAAGTTTTGGAGTTATACTTGTAGACAAGGTTCCCACAGAACCTGGTAATCCGTAGAAACCTGGGAAAGTCAGGGGATTTTGTAAATGACTGAAAACCTGGGAATGTCAGGGGAATTTTGAAATCTGTTCAACAAGTTCGGAATTTCCGTACTTATAATTAGTTTTAATACAAAAGTTATTTTTAATACCCATTATGACGTGTATTGTGGTTTTTAGTTCAATGAAAGAAAACCACAAATAGCTGAACAATTTCTTTTATTTGGCTTCAGTACAGTACAGCAATGTCAAAATTTGCAAAATTCAAATAAATTCCGAGCAGCTGAGTGCTCCATGCTCCTAATTAAAAATCAAAACTAAATAACTTGATACTTTGCCGTTGTTGTCTTAACCAGCTGAAGCCAAATTGGTTATAAACCTTAAATTTCAGAGCAGGTTCTTTTTACTGTATATTGGTCGATAACGGTCAGGGGAAAATAAAAATTATAACCTGGAAAAGTCAGGCGATTTCATTTTACTAAAGATGTGGGAAACCTGTGAGTTCCACGTTAAACGTGGACGTGACGAAATCTTGTGACGTCACGTGATCATGGATTTGCACAGCAATTCCACCTTCCGTGGAATAATCTCCAAATAAATGGCGATAAAAATTTTGATTTGTACTATTTGTAATGTTTTATTTTCATCGAGAATTTTCCTTTAAAAGAGATTTCTTTGTCATCTATTTGGGGCTATACATGTGCCCAACATTTGGGGGTAGCCTGCTACCTGAATTACTCAGTAATTAAATACTTTTGGTGTAATGCGTGAACGTGAACGGATTTGTCGAAAACGCCATTGTTGAACGTGAACGTGGACGCGAAAAATGTCACGTGATCTGCTCCCATACACCGGCAATGGTCAAAAAGATTGGCGTTACGTTCGAGTTTAACGTGTAGCTCACTCTATTTTCGAGTCGAAAACGCCGTTTTTGATCATGAACGCGGATAATGTCACGTAGTCTGCTCTTATTCATCGCTGGGTAGTGCTCAAAAAGATTGGAGGCACGTTCACGTTTAATTTAACGCGGAGCTGAAACTCTATTGATGAGTAATCGCCTGTAATCGCAGTGGAAAACTTGTCAAAAACCGCAGAAAGACACCAAAATCTGGCGGAAAACTGCTAAAAACGGAAGCGCCGCATCGCGTGGGGGAAATTCCCATCCGCGCCGGAAGCGTCGGCGGTGGCGCTGCGCGCAGGGGGGCGGGCCATTCGAGGCGCTATTTCAGGTTAGCCAGAAATCTGGTTTGGCCAGGCGTGCGCTCGAGGAATGCCAATGGAGCTTTGGGATTAGCATTCGCTGGCTGGCTGCCCGCTCTCGCCGCCCCGAGCGTTCTTCGCCCTCATTTCCAGTCGCTCGGTCGAAACGAGTGGCAAAAAAAGCTCCCCTCGCTGGCTTTTGGTTGCTTCGCTCGTTGGGCGCGCTGGATTTTCGCCTCGGATTCGCTGGATTTGTGCGCGGAGTCTGTCGGTGGTTCCGCGAAAAAACGACCTAGCCAACGCTATCTCGGATAATGCGGTGCTCGTAGACATGGCCGCGCTGGACGGTGAGCGTTAACTGACGATGGCCAGGACAAGATGGAAGTGTGCGGTAAGATGGCTTCCTACTTCGACCCACTACCAAATGCTGCTCCTGTTGCTGCTTTTTCTACTCGCCAGCCTCCATCTTGGGGGAGGCGCCCGTGCTGCTCGAGAGGGGCCCTTCCACGTGGGACCCCCACCGTTTGGGACCCCTTTCGCTGGCCGGTTTGGACGCTTCCGGTACCTGGGGGCGCTTCCTGGAACGGCTGGTGTTTTTTCTAATGCGTTTTTGGGACGTTCGGTGCGCGATCTGGCACTTTTGGTGTCTTCCTGGAATGTTTGGCATTTTTCTGGGACCGTTCTTGCCCATTCTGGCGTGTTTGGTCAGCTTTCTGGGACTCTGGTGCGCTTCCTGGATACGAGTACCCTGTGTGGGACGTTTGGTGCACTTGAGTGCCCTGTCTGGGACGTTTGGTGCACTCTTTGGGACGTTTGGTGCACTTGAGTGCCCTGTCTGGGACGTTTGGTGCACTGAGTATACCCTGTCTGGGACGTTTGGTGCACTCTTTGGGACGTTTGGTGCGCTTTTTCGAGGTGTTTAGGTTCTTTCTAGACTTGGATATATCGGTTTCTGAGACGTTTGGTGCACTTTCTAATAACTTTTGTTTAGTGCACTTTCAGGACTCAAGATCGCTTTCTGGAACGTTTGGTGGGTTTTTGGGTTGTATGCGTTTTTGGGTGTTTGGAACGTTTTTGGACTTACTGTAATCGATAATCAAACAATGGATTGAACCATGCTAAGACAGCTGTTACCACTCTGTTTGGAACTTAAATCTTATGCCTGGGGGCTAGTTAGTCGATCAGCTTTTTTGGGACAGTTGGTAATCGCCCCGATAGGTTTTGGTACGTGGGTTCCTCGGGTAAATGGCCGTTGGAAACACTACGGAACATTCGTCTATTTTCGCATGTTCTCGTTAGCAACACGTTGCCGAGAACTACATCGTGTATTAAACGTGTCAAATAGAACTGTTTTTCTCTGATTAGTAGGTCATGTTCTAGACACCTTCTTACGCTTTACTTTCCGCACTACAGTATGTCCCAAATTCTGTAAGCATTCGTAGAAACAGCCATGTAGAATCACGGGCTTGCAACAACACTAGTGAAGGCTCACTAGGAGTGATTTTCTGGAATGTCTCGTTGTTTTTTCTTATAATTTTTCCAATATTTTATTGTAAATTTGTCCATATTAGAAAATATTCGATGCTTACTTTGCTTCCCTGCACTTAGCTTCTTAAAATTTCATTCCACACGTGGTCACGTGTTCCACGAATGTCTCCAGGGTTTTTGCTTCTTTCTTCACCTGAAAAATAGAAGGCAGTTTCAAATTCTTCCGCATTTGAACGGAAGCAATTCTATTCTAATAGAAACAAAAAATAAGTTGAACTCGTTCATGTGTATTTGTCATCTGCAAGGGCTCAAAAATACATTATTTTTCGCTTATTCTTTGCTTATTCTCGTTTAGTGGAAATATTGATTTGAATGGATGATTATCCATTCGTCATAACTAAATTTAAGTGCATTTCGAATAACTCTAAATACTCGTGCATTATCAGTCTCCAAAATAGTGCATTTGAGACAATTTTTTGTTCGTAGTGTTCAACTATTCGAGTTTGGTTGTATAGCAACTACTATGTACTCGAAGCAGGTGGAAAAGGCGTTTACTCGTTCGCTGGGGGTCGTCCATAGATGGCGGTATCGCACGGCGCTCATTGGCGCTTTTTCCCTCCCCCGCCTCGCGTGCTGCAGGGGAGGGGAGGGGGGCCCTTGACCCCAAATCGTCCAGCACTCGCTCTCAGCCCGGCCTCACTTTCGTTTTTCGTGCTTTTCCAGCAGCCGGGTGAGGGGTGTTCCAACATTGCCTGACCAACGACCATGAAAGGCTGGTTTGATGCGTTCCGCACGGACGGCGGACCTACCCTGTACAGCTACACGAACCGGACACCAGCCACCGACGATGTCAACAGCATCTTCGTCTACCTGGGATTTGTCACCCTCTTCGTCGCCTTCGTCATCATTTTTCCGGGCATCCGAAAAGAGGTAAGACTGACTGCACCTCTTTTTCATCCTAATGTTAAAATGTGCGATTGCATGCAAGGCTCCAATAGCTTAAATTGTGCTGTTCACGTTTGCTATTGACAGTCTTAAGATTGTAAACTTGCAAGGAATAAAGCACTCCCTGGTTTCTAAAAATGAAGCACGTGTGACCGTATTTTTCGTGGAGGAACGTTGCACGTGTTGCCAGGATAAGTTAAGGTAGATTGGTGATTGTAAAGAGGTTGGGTGGTAAAAGATTATTAGAGAGTGTCAGCTCCACGTTAAACGTGAACGTGACGAAAACGTGTGACGTCACGTGTAGCATTGCAAATCAATGG
>JAQGAF010003499.1:0-17383 GCA_034687865.1 Kryphioiulus occultus
TCATGGGGTTAAAATCCTGTTGTGTGGTCAACTTACAGAGGTTCTACTGTAACTGTACCCTGAGGGTCCCATACATGCATTACCGCGGTTTTAACGCCATTCGTATTTGTTAAACGCGCCTAATGCATTTCCCCTGTACGACATTTACTCAAATTGCTCTCAGGCCCCACGTGGCGTCCCTTTAGCATTCTTTGAATATTCACGATTTTCTCCCTGAAATGCAGATGCGTCATTCTGTTTCCTTTAGGCTAAATTAGTCCATGCATCTTGCTTGACAAGCCTAATGCTCTCTCTAGCTACGAGCTGCTGTATGTATAGAGTATTATTGGGCGCCATTTGTTTTCGTTTGCGATAGAAAACTCATTGCTGAAACTGTGGAAAGAGCTGGCGCGTACTTTACGAGTATCCAGCGTATACGGATCGACCCATCCAAGCACGGACATGACCTTAGTTATGCGAGTTTATTTATGAGACAGAGAACGAAGGTCCGAAGTTATTCGACAAATTGTGGAGAGCGCTTATACGATAAGTAGTTTTGGCAGTTTTTTGGAGACATTTTAGGTAATACTAAATGCCTACTGTACGAGCCTGGAATGCTTAACGTTTAATGACGGCTAATCAACGGTTAATAGAATGACCATAAAATGAGAAATTGTGACATTTACTATAAATAGTGCGGGTCTCGATCGCTATAATGGTTGCGAACGTTGATAAAATAGGTAATTGCTAAATGCCCGAAAACGAATTATTTCCTATAACGAAACTCAAAAAGTCGATTAGGACTGATACAATTACACGAAGCAGGGTTCCACCGGACCTGGATAACTTCCATAGAAATGTCAGAGAAATTGGAAAAGTAAGGGAAAAGTCTAGGAAAACTGGTTTACTATGAAAAAGGGAAATTCAGCGGTTTAATGGTACATTTTACATACAGTAGCTAGCCATTGGTTAATTCAAAAATAAAGAGATGGTGAGCAATTCTTAGGGTGAAATTAATATAATGAGATTTTCAATTTGAAAAAGCAACAACTCAGTTGCCTGTTTCCTAATGAAGTTTGCGTTCTATCTCATGTTTTCATATATTAAGCGAAAGATATAGCATGCCGTATTTTGACTTTACAGTGATCAGGATGGTCCTGGAAATTTGTTTTAAAACCTGGCAAAGTGAACAATTTTCATCTCTACTGGAACCCTGAATAATATTTCCATCAGGATATCTTAATGCAAGTATTTGGAGATACCTCATGTCCATGGTGATTGTATCCCACATGATGTTGAAATATATACGGAAATATAAAAAATGCGTGGCAAAATATTTTAAAAATGTACCAAAAAACATAATACAAGATGTACTAGAATTCCCAATTTTCGTATATTTGATATTATATTTAATGCCACATTTTCAAATACATTCTATACCATATGTTATTGTATACATTTAAAAATATAACAAATATATTTCGAAATTGCACTTAATGAAATAATCACTTTTGGCTATTTTTAAGATACAAAAGAAAATACCACAAAATATGTTTAATGAAATGTAACAGCCTTAGGTTAATTGCAATATACGCGAGAATATACCAAAAATTATGTTTAACGAAATATAATCTTTTTACCTTAGTTTTAATAAACACAAAAATATGCCTAAAATATATATTTGTATGACATAAGCAATTTTCACATATATTTTTAAATACGTACCAGCATCATGTGGGTAAATAATAGCAGAACCTTCAATAAATGATCACTGATAATGTGAACGTAAATATAGGAAACTCTCCAGGTTTTTTAGACATCTATCAGTATTCGATATATGGATCGAATCCACTCCGCAATTAAGTTATTCCCATATCCGATATCCGATCCATCCTATCAACAACTGAGTTTTTCACTCTCTTATTGCTCGTATTTGTCGTTTTATTAGCATTTGACTTCTATTATCCCATCGTTGGATTGTGCGCAACAACATCGTGAATCCACGTGGATTCCTGAGGATAACAATACACACTGCATGTAAATGTTTACTGTGCAAACATCATACTTTAATGTGAACTTTGTGCAATGAGCACAACAACGACGTCATGGCTGACTCTAGACTTCATTTCTTTCTCGAATAGCAAAGTTTGTTTTTAAGCTTTGAACTACTAGCACTCGTGTTTTGGGTGTTTTTGTAGCGAGAGCGATAACTTAGGAGTTATACGTTTTTTTTAATCCTATCAGCTCCGACCTTCTCGCCTTTTCTTCACTCGCCACTCTTCAAATAAACTTAGAAACATATATTCTTAGCTCATTAACCCCCCAAATAGCTCGCTCGACTGAAAACCTAACCCCGAAATCAGCTAGTCTACAAATAAACTAGGTTTATCTTAAGCCCAAACAAAAACATGTACCAAAACTGTAAACGAATTTTCCGCCATGACAGCTCCCTCATCAGCGCCATCTGCGGGTATTATATCGTCGTGAAATTTGTCGTTAAACACGGAGACATATTTCGCGACATAGCCTATATGGTTTTTGAATTTCTCCGCGATAATGTCCTAAGCCGAGTACAAATTAAAACGGGTACAAATTAAAGTGCAACTAACGAGCAGATGCTTCAAACTGCGTCATTTTGCGTGAAAATGAGCTTTGGGGGAAGATCTAAGGATTTAAAGATCGACATTACATAGCCCTTCCCCTCTACGGAACTGACAAATGCAATAGTTATCGCTAGTGCAATTGCACATTTTATCCAATTTTGCATGTATAGAGTGTGAATCAGAAATTTGCTCGAATCAACAAATATGGCAAAAGTGATAAAGGCATTGTGGCAAGTCATGGTCGAGCTACATGTATCCAGGGATGTCGACCGAATTCACCTTGACCATCAGTTCCATCAAGGGTCATTCAAAACCCTATCTCGTAACCTAATGATATTAGAGCAACAGTCTCAGTTTGAATGTTGTAGAGGATGACGAAATTAGTCTAAAAACGGTTCATTTAGTAGTGGGAAATGTTTGTGATTTCATTTGTAATTTTCGGTAAGGCAGGTTTGGTGCATTGCTGCACAGTTTCGCAGCATGACGGCAAAGCCACACAGTGAACTGGAGAGTACCAATTCAAAGAGTACACTATGCCATTCGTATCAAAGCCTCGAATTATGATGCAAATCTCAAGTATGAGTACACTGTAAATCGAAAAGTCACCTTACGAACACTAAAAGCATGCATTTTTTAGATCGCAATTTGCCACAAATATAGATCATATCAAAGCATGTTATGTGATCTGTTAAATAACCTCATGCTCTTGAAATGTGTTCCCAATATGTCCTAAATATGGGAATTTAGATCACAATCCTTGCCACAAATATAGTCTACATATGGTGAACCCTGAATGATCTGAAAAAGGTGATCTAAAACAATTAAAATTTATTTTGAGCATAATCTTCTAATGCTAAAGAAATTAAAAAAAAATAAACCATCAGAACACATGAGCTGTTATGTGCTCCACCTCTAAATGCTCTAAGGATACATTCAAAATGTGATTTAGGAAATTAACGCGGTTTCTTTTAAAGTGAGCTACTTTTTTCCATTTATTGATATAATTTGTGGATTTCCTCAGAACACCATGGAGCACATTTTTTCTCCTAAGGTCACTTGAGTTCAGATATTATGGTTAATGTTTATGCATTTTCATGTTCTACATGTGCATTTTTGATTTACAGTGTGTGTAGTAAAAGTCACCACTGTGTATCCTCAACAAATAATGAGCTGATCTCATCATCGAAATATTAGCATTATTTTTATTTTACATTTTCATAAAAGCCCCCATCAAAGAAATATTTCATTAAATGCAGATTGTTTTATTTTTCAAAAACTCTCAGGTGGAAATTATGTTTTATGTACATGTTCAAAAGTTGTAGTGTTGAATTTTCTCGAGCCCAGTGTTGGTTACGTTAAATTAAGCTTTTCTGCCATACTGCGAAGCTGTGCACCAACAACTAAACCTACCCTCCCATAAATTGTGAATAAATTTAGAGAAACGCATTCCTGACTCAGTTTGTATATTTCGTAGCGAACTACATGTAGTTCACGCAACAGGTCGCGTTTCAACGCGTATTAAAACTGGTTAGCATCATGGGCAGGGGAATTTTAGTGTAACTGACCCTTACACGTGACGGAAATGACGTTGTTCAGCTTGTTCTTACCTTGTAAGTAGGGTATGAGCTTACACATGACCCCTCCGAACACGAAGTTCTTCAGCAGCGTACCGACCAAGGTGACCGGCATGCAGAAAACGCCAACTAAAAGGTCACTGATGGCCAGGTTGAGGAGATGGACGTTGGTGATCGTCCTCATGCGCTTGTTTTGCACGAGGGTCAAGATGACCAGCGCGTTTCCCACCACGGCCAGCAGGAAGATGATGCTGTACAGGGGAATTTGCACTTCGGCCGCCAGAAGAAAAAACGAAGATGTGGTCGAAGAAGACGATGAAGAAGAAGAGTTTTGCACCGAATCTTCTTCGTTGTACCCTTCCGATAAGGGTGCCGACGTAGACGTGTTGACCGTGACAACGTATTCCTCGTCCGATAAGTACATCGGATCGCCATCGAATTGGACTTCTCGTTTCATCGCCATGAAATAGTTGACGAAAGGAGAAGAAACGTCTTTCGAAGCCATTCAATAATAATTACAATGATTCGCCTTCAGCCTCCAGAAATGAATGTTGGATCTTCGTTAACCCGAAATCTGAACCGCGTTTTTACCCTCCAGAAACGCTGGTCACGAAGTGACGATTTCCTCGGAGGAGGAGGAAGAGGAGGACGTTGGACGTTTAAGGATCACAGAAGCAACTTTTGACACTGAGCTTGCTTGCGTGTGAACGCTAACCTGACTGACGTACAGTACGTGTACGTGATGTTGCGTTTACGACGAAACCGAACAACTGCCTCCTTGCCAACGTGCAACTCGCTCGCTTTGCTCCCCTTTCTCCTTTTCTCTCCTTCGCCTCTCAACGTTGCAATTGCATCAGGCGGCATGCACTCGAACTGGAATGAGAAGGGGGAAGTCCATAAACAACGTCAACATGCCTAGCGGAGACAAATGCCCCCCCAGTGGAGGAAGGATTCATGATCGGGACACACTCCGACGATCTTGACGATGCCCTGGTGGAAAGATTACTATATGTTCACTATCGATGTCACTAATCCATAGTGATGAATAGTGGTTTTTTAGACTACTGATATCAGTATACATAACAATTAGTATGGATACTGACATCACTATGACGATGATATTACTATGGTTAGTAGTGTTGAATAGTGTATTTTTTGGACTACTGATGTCAGTATATAATAATCAGTATGGATACTGACATCACCATGAGAATGATATTACTATGGAATGTAGTGATGAAGAATGTTTTTTTTGGACTACTGATGTCAGTATTTAAAAATTAGTATGGATACTGATATCACTATGACGATGATATTACTATGGGTAGTAGTGATGAAGAGTGATTTTTTTGGACTACTGATGTCAGTATTTAAAAATTAGTTTGAATACTGATATCACTATGATGATGATATTACTATGGAATGTAGTGATGAAGAATGGTTTTTTTTGGACTACTGATGTCAGTATATAAAAATCAGTATGGATACTCACAACAATATGACGATGATATTACTATGGAATGTAGTGATGAAGGGTGTTTTTTTGGACTACCGATGTCAGTATTTAAAAATTAGTATGGATACTGACATCACTATGATGATGATATTACTATGGTATGTAGTGATGAAGAGTGTTTTTTTTTTTTGGACTACTGATGTCAGTATTTAAAAATTAGTATGGATACTGACATCACTATGACGATGATATTACTATGGAATGTAGTGATGAATAGTGGTTTTTTGGACTACTGATGTCTGTATATAAAAATCACTATTGTTACTGAAATCACTATGACTACCGTTCAGTTTGGACTACTGATGTCAGTATTTAAAAATCAGTATGGATACTCACAAAACTATGATGATGATATTACTATGGATAATAGTATCACTATTACTATGGATAGTAATATCAATATTATTACCTGTACGCGCAAGTAGTGTCATCTGTATTACGAGTCGAGTGATGGATACTTGTCACTACAGTCCACGCTGTACTAATACCACTAATACTATATACTAATCCATAGTGTGAAGTAGTAGTATATACTATTATCACTAAAGTATCACTAGTTTCCTGTAGTGTCAGTAATACCATAGTGATATCAGCCGTTGCAACTAAAAATGTGGCTAGTAATTTTAAATGCTTGCAGTCAAATATAATCGCATTTTTTGTAAGTTATAAATCTCACTATAGAGACTCTATCAAAAACTATACATGTACATGTGCAATAATTTCGCTAACTTTGTGCAAAGTACTGGTCACACTAATTCTCGCCAGTATAACTCGAACTGATATCAGTAAGATTTATGCTAATATCACCACATATCAGTAAATATGTACTGACATCACTATAAATTGTATACTGATCCATACTAATCTTTCCACCTGGGTGGGTGAAGGATTCATGATCGTGACCAATTCATACGATCTCGACGATGATGCAGGCAACGTCCATTATGTCGTATCGCGTTTAAAACCAAGAAAAATATCGTTTTTATGATGGTTGGGAAATAGCTTTTCTAAACGTAAACGTTGAAAATCGTAGATGGACGAGGGATTCGCGTATTTTAAACGATTGAAGGGTGAATCTGTTCTATAAAAATCATTCGTAACGTAATTCGGAATATCTTTACAGATACTTATCCGAAAAACTCTTTTTGAAACATGGTCGTACAATGCGCAATAAAGAAAGTAGGCAATTACGAAATGATGTTTTCATTCAGCGACATTTGAAACAGATATTTGAAACTCAATCTCATCCGATCATAGATTCGAAACGAAATCCAACCCTAAAACTACATTGCGGGCTTTATAACAGGGTTACCCCAGACCCCCTATACATTCTGTAACCTCGAAAAAGTCGGAGAAAATTGATTTAATTTGGAAAAGTCAGGCAAACTGAACGCATCAATAACAGATTTGGCATAACCTATAGCATTCCTTACATTGGCATGTCATATTTGTTGCATTTTTAGTGGTCAAGGTGGTCAGGGAAATTTGTTTTTAAAACCTAGAACAGTCGGGGAAGTTGAAAATATCATCTCTGATGGAACCCTGTATAAGTCTGGCCCACGTACAAGGTCTTATACGTAAAATTAATTCAGTTCGTGCCTCAAACCTATCCATTCGAAAAGTTGAATTTTACTGTATTTCCGAGATGAGACATCGCGGTCTATGCAAAAAGGCTTTTAATTTTTGTTTTAAACTTAAATTATATTACCTGACTACGGCGATGTTGTTTCTGTCCATCAAATAAAAGCGACTGATGCATTCGAGCGCTAAACGCAGTATTTAACGTCACTCTCAATTATGTATACGAAAGCAACATTATACACGTGCGAGGAACAGACTTACCTTCAATTTATTAGCGAAAGATAAATTAAGTCGGAGATTGAGCAAAAGCGATTTCATTGTTCCCTACTCGGTGGTGTTAATTCGTTTAACGGTTAAACTACGATTAACCGTTTTGGGCGGATGAAGAAAAATTTCCAAAGTTACAATTAGTAGAACGTACATTGTGTGTGGATATAAAGTGAACTGTCCGCGTACAGTTACAAGGTATGTATGGCGTGAAATTAAAAGCTGACCTGAGAACCTTATAATGTTACCAATTTAAGAAAGTACAGCGAGCTTTCCTGCCATAAATTCGTGCACTGCCTGGTTGCACGCTTATGAAAAAATCCATAATTGGACTTTCCCCTATATCTTTAATTCAACCGTGAAAGCAGATTTTCTGGTGTCCCCACTGTTTCCTCACACCATGTTACCATTCTGTGGGATATGATGGCTTCATCATTGCTGGTTTTGTGGTGTTTTGGAACCTGGTACAAGCATATACCAACATGTTGGTTGGTTGGTTCCTACAATTTTCAACATGTTTCCACATTGTAAATTTCACAATGAACTAATTTAGTCACAATCAACCATGACCGTTTAAAAAAGTGTTGAACCTCCAAAGATTTTTTAATTGATATTTACAAAGGTGTTACATGTCGATCTGTAGATAAAATGCTGGATTTTGTTGGTACGGTGTGACCATGCTGGTACAATGCTGGAACATGTTGGGATCTGGCCATGCTGGTGCAATCCTACATGAGCCAACATGTAACCAGCAGTTTTAAATTACCACCAAATTTCCACCATGCCCCACAATAATACCCACAATGGTCAAATAAATAACAAAAAAACATTAACAAATTAAAATTTTCAAAATAACACGTACTTAAAAGTTAATTTATCGGCTACAGAGCAGATTGAGAAAAATTACATTGGTTTTAATTAACTTTAATTCACAGCAGCATAAACCAGCATTACATTACACCCAACAGAAACCGACAACATCTCATACGACCATCATTTTCCCACATCGAAACCAACATTCCCAACAATTTCCAACATTTTCCAACATTCACAAACACTGGGGTTATCACATTGAAATAATTTGACACATTATGTATCATCGTTGTTGTTTTGAGAATATTTGCTGTAATTATCGAATTAACAAACTATTCGACCATGCGTGTTGTTTAACAGACTGTTTTTAAATTTTCGGGTCCATCGATAGTACTTGCGAAAAATGGCGAGGTCTTCTAATTGGTTTCTTCCGTCTCCATCCCCCTTCAACTATGAAACAAGTCACGAAATGACTGTTGCTGGAAATGCTATAAGTTTTGGAGTCTTTTGTTTAACTGATCCTATTTGATGGTTTCTTATTTTCAATCTCACGCATTTTAGCGTTTTTCATTTTCTCCTTAACCCCTTTTCCTCCATTTGCGGAGAATCTCTATGAGGAGAATCCATGAGTTACAGGGTGGTTTTGAGATTTTCATTGAAAATTCTTATGGAAACTTGAAATAGCTTGGGCATAAGCATAACAATGTTCGTGAGATTTGGTGCGATTATGCTGAGATTTTGGAAATCGATGGAAAGTAGCCTGAAATAACACAAAAATTAATGGGGTTCGTATGGGGTTCAGTGCAAAAAATTGAAAAACCACACGGTATTAAATTACTGATAGCAGGGTACTGAGTTGAATTGAATTGAAAAATTCATCAATTAGATACATACATGTACACTTGAGTGCAAAAAATCGACTCACCTGCAAAAATAGAGTAAAAATGTGTTTTTCTCAGAAACCAAATGTCGGATTTAATATCGGAAAAATGCGTTTTGTAGACAATTTGTCTGGATGTGGGTTCATTAAGCTCTGATAATAAATTTGCATTCAGAAACACTTTTATAGCCACAGTGGTACAAGAATGCATGTGTCATAAATAATGTAAATTTGGGTTGCTCTAAGTTCGACATTTTGCACCTCAAATATGCATAAGGAGTTTTATGCAAATTAAGCGAATTAATGAGAAATAAATTGTCTACAAAACACATTTACCCGATTTTAAATCGAACATTTGGTTTCTGAGAAAAACACATTTTTACTCGATTCATGCAGTTGAGTCGATTTTATTGCACGCCCCCCCCCTCCCCCAAAAAAAAATCATTAGTGAAATATGAAAGGAAATCAATTCAATTTGGAAGAAATGTTTTGACACTTACGTACAAGTGAATTTTTTTTTAATATTATTGATTTTTATTATATACGTTTGGGAAGCAAATTATAGGATTTAAATTCTCCAATAAGTTTGACCCAAAAATGTTGCCAGTTTTACCGAAATTTTGTAATTTTTTGCCAATGTACCGCTTAATATTATTTCGTAAAAAAACTACTTTCGAGCAAATTCATCTCTCCGTTATATTTAATGGACAATTTTCACATAATTGTTTTGATTTTGACAAGCTATAGTGTATCTTAATATATTTATTTGAGTAGTTGAAATTAGGTTTAATAAAGTTATCAATGTGCGGAATACATGTATGATGCCCTCGGATCAATGCGATGCGTTTTGCACGTCAACTATTTGAGATATTTTGCCTAATAACCTCGTGTTTTGGCTCGATATTAGATGGCATCTTATATAATTTGACATAATTGCAGTTGACTGACATAATGCGCCTGCAATTTAGACGTTATTGATTATGCCATTAAAGGTCATGAATAGACAAAAGGCAACAAACAAACGATTTGTTCCAATTAATAGCCAATCTTTGCTGTCCAAACCATGGTTTTACACGTACACTCAAATTCTGAATTGACTCCCAATATAAAATTTATGCGGGACTTTAATGTAAACGCTTTATTATTAATGGCCGAAGTAAATATATTTTTACGCAGGCCAGTTTGCTTTTCCACAGCTTGTAAAAGTTACATTTTGCAAATACGTTTGTTTTTGGGATATGTAAAATAGCCTATTTGAAATTCTACATTCTACCAAACTTACCAATTTACACACATTTTGGAATAATTTTCGATGTCATTTCAGCTGTTTTTTAACAATGGACGTATTTACGCAAAGTCTATTTACATAAAAAATGTTTCTTATATTTTTAAATTTTTTTCTGAAGCAAATCATAATTCTTGCTTCAACTTTCAGACCCCCATTTTATTTCGGAAAAACTATCTCATAAAATTGTCATAAGGTTAAATATCGTTTTCGTATAAAGCGATGCATTGTGGGTCCCCCTAACCACTGCTTGTAAATGCCATATTTTGCAAATAAGTTTGTTTTTGGAATACGTAAAATATTTGAAATTCTACATTTCAAACTTACCAATTTACACACGTTTTGGACTTTATTTTTGATGTCATTTCAGCTGTTTTTTAGCAATGGGCGTATTGCGCTAATATTGCTCCTGTATAGCATAGTTTTTTACGTAAAAATGTTTGTTTTACATTTTTAAAAATTTTCTCATGCAATTATAATTCTTGCTTCAACTTCAGACCCCCTGTATTTCTTTAAACACCGACTCTTAAAATTGTCGTAAGGTTGAATAGGATAGCGTTTTTGGGATACGTAAAATTTTTGAAATTCTACATCCTACCAACCTTATCAATTTACACAGTTTTGACTTTATTTTCGATGTCGTTTCATCTGTTTTCTAAAAATGCATGTATTACGCTAATATTGCTCCTACCTAGCCCAAAGCTTATTTATGTAAAAAAGTGTTTGTTTTACATTTTTTACATTTTTTTGTCCTGTATTTCGAAAAAACTGTCATGAGATTGAATAGTAAAGCGATTTTGGGATACGTAAAATATTTGAAATTCTACATTCTACCAAACTGACCAATGTACACACATTTTGACTTATTTTCGATGAAATTTCAGCTGTTTTTTAACAATGGACGTATTGTGCTAATATTGCTCCTGCCTAGACCAAATTTCTTTAGGTAAAAAAATGTTTGTTTTACATTTTGTAAAATTTTTCTCATGCAAATAGAATTCTTACCTCCACTTTCAGACCCCCTGTATTACTGAAAAACTGTCTCATAAAATTGTCATAAGGTTGAATGGGATAGCGTTTTCGCATAAAGCGATGCATTGTGGGTCCCCCTGCCCTTCTAACATGTATCTTCTTACTATTTCGTGTACTGTCAATCTCAGCTGCCAGTTTGGCCACTTAAGTGCCATTCTTCGGTGTATCTGCAACACCACATTTTTTTTTTCCTTCCTTTCCGTCATTTTTTTCAATACTCTTCTTTCTTCTCTCATATCCTCAACTCGACTTCTTTCGCTCTTATATAATATGGCTTCACTTTTTTTTTGTTAGTTTACTATTTCTTCCTCTTCTTCTTCTTCTTCATCTTCCTCACCCACGATATTTCTGTCAGATCTGAGAATTTCTTCCCCCATTTCTCGAAAGTCAAGAATTCGTTCGACTCCCTATTGCTTTTTTTCTCACCAAGAAGTGTTTTATCTCGCTATTTTCATCCGATTACATCAACGTTTTTGTGTACGAAAACGTCACTTTATGAACCCCTACAAGTGCGTGCAGCTTTCTTGGCAGATGATGTGATCGAAATTAATGATAAAATCAGCAATTTATACGAACACTCAGCTTTAAGCCGCATCTGAAGACGTTATTTTTCTAACTAATTTCATTTAATGAAATATATTTTTTTCCCTTTCTTGTCAACCTGATTTCGTTTAATCGATTAATGTCAGTATGAGATGGCCAGCAGGATTTTTGATATCGAGTGTACAGGGTGGGGCAAAATAGTTTCACTAAAATGCTTCGTCAAATAAAACACGAGTGAAACGAGAAAAATCTAGTATGAAAATTTTAAACTCGTGTTTGATAGACAATCACTTTCTAAGTGACCATTTTTGGTATGAGCAGAATATTAGGATCCATACTATTGGTCTGAATGTATTTTTACGTGATGTTATCCACACTAATGAGGTGTTAACTATCGAATAAATCGGGTTAATGGATTAATTCCCCATTAACTTACTTATTGACAAGAGTATTGAGAAAAATTGTATTGAATATTCAATGCTGGCACGTTGGCTATAAATTGGAAATTTTCAAAAATGATCATAATCGCCAAATTAAGCAATTTTTCAAATGCTAAATTAGCTTTGAAATTGAATTTGTCTAAGGGTAAAAATGTCGTAAATCGTTGATTTTCCCCGATTAATAAACTATACTCTATGAACTGTAAACATACAAGTTCGCATGTTTATTTAGGATTTAGAAAATTAATTGATTTTTTAAAATAAACATTCAGTAGAAGTTTATTCAACAAATATACTTCGTTAATTAAAATAACGTTTTCATGAGTTGGTAATGCTAAATGTACGCAACATAAAATTATGCTTGTTTTTAAACGTGTTCGTTCATATTTTTCAAAAAATCACTTCGTTGAGTAGGCATAAAAACAGACGTTAAAATCGGCCTTAGTGTTTCAATTTTTCAAATTTTTACTACCTTGAAACGAATGTTGTTACATGAATGGAAACATGTATGAACTGAATACCTGCTTGAACTGTACACAAATAAATTCGCATCTTTCTTTAGAATTTCGAAAATGAATTGATTTAAAAAAACATTAAATAGATGTTTATTCAACAAATCTACTTCGTTGATTAAAATAACACTTTTTCGTGAGTTGGAAATGCTATATATATATGTATGCAACATAAAATTATGCTTGTTTTAAACGTTGATATTTTTCAAAAAATCACTTCGTTTCGTTGATAAAAACACGTTAAAATCGTATCTTGGAAATGTTTCAATTTTTCAAATTTTCTCTTTCTTGAAACGAAGTTTACATGAACTGCTTACAAATGAGTTGGAATCTTTGTGTAGGATTTTGAAAATGAATTGATTTTTTAAAAATAAACATTCAACAAATGTACTTCGTTGAATAAAATAATACTTTTTCATGAGTTGGAAATGCTAAATGTAAGCAACATAAAATTATGCTCGTTTTTAAACGTGTTTCGTTCATATTTTTCAAAAAATCACTTCGTTGAGTAGGTAATAACATACGCTAAAATCGTGTCTTAGAAGTGTTTCAATTTTTCAAATTTTTACGTCTTTGACACGAAGCTTACATGAATTTTTAAGCATGAAAACATACATACCCTTCATATTTCAACAATGCTGCGTGTGAATAATTTTTTCGTTAATTTCAATTTGTTTCGTGCAACGAAAATAGAAATGGTGATGTCAGGATTTAGATATTTTTTCGTGCGTTCATTTTACGATGATAATCAAAATGAGCTTAAAGTGGATTATTGGAATGCTGCCAGCGTTGAATGAAATTATTTCGCATTTGTTGCCACAGATATACGGAATAAAAGCAAGGCATGGATAAACCTAAACGTTAGCATTTGCAACGACATGCAACGCAATCCATTTCATTTCCAGTTAAAGTAAAAAATAGATGTTTTCCTAGTAATGCCATATTTAATCCTCGCATAATTAAGGTTGCTCGCATTTACGCAAAATGCTTGGATTTATTTTTCCCAGCCCATCAGTTTCTTCCCTAATGGGATCCCAAAGTCATTACCAGAAAGACGAAAAAAATTCCGACGATTATTTCGATTCAATCAACGATAATATAATGTATTTAATTCAAGCCTTCGTTAAATGCCAACGTACTGATTTAATCTAGTTTGTTTGATTTACGACTGTTGGTGATTTTTAAAATAGTTTTTCGGCACCTTATACTTGTTTGATTATTTGTACACAAAGAAAATTTGAGTTTTGTAAAACAATGATGATGTTCTCCAGTCGAAAATGCATAGATATGTATTTACAATATGAAAGACTACATATCTACCCTCGTATGCCCAATGTTTTATAACATACAAGTATGTATATGCGACTTTTTAATATTATGGAACAAGTACCGTACAACATAAGTTATAAACGTAATATTAGAAAGTGCACAGTACACGTGGATATCGGTATACATGACTTCTGAATTTGCTTATTATAAGAAATTTCATAGGATCATACTGTACATCAATTTATTCCATTTCTGGGTTATTAGTTTTACATTGCTGTGCATTTTTGTCCATTTAGTTTGGGAGATTGTTTTATTAAATGTATAGTTTCTCCAGTTTTGCCATATAGGCAAGGTAAAATGTATACACGCATTCTGAAAATAATGATGAAACTCTAAATTTGATGTAGATTATAATGTTACCACAGTTCAATTTAACAATAAAAATTTCGTTATAATGGAAAGTAATCATTCATGACCTACATATGTACAAATTCCTAATACAAAAATAGATTTGGCAAAATATAAGGAAAAATATCGATTTCAATATCGAAATAGGAAATTTTATTTTTGGTCCAATATTCTTTATTGGGAAACTTTAAAAATTCATAATTAGGAATATTTTCTAAAATTGAACCATAAAAATTCCGTTATAATGGAAAGTAATCACTCATGACCTACACATTTACAAATTCCTAATACAAAAATTAGATTGGACAAAATATAAGAAAAAAATATTAAGTAGGATAGGAAATTTAATTATTTGTCAAATATTCTTAATTGGGACCAAGTTCATAGGGATAAATTCATAATTAAGAATATTTTCTAAAATTTAATTTATATGGAAATGAAATTTCGATTTCCAATTTTAGTTTCCTGCAAAATTATGCACATTTGGGGTCTAAAATATGAAATTTTTGACGATGACTTATGTTGAGAATATTTATAGGAACTTTATAGACATACGCAGTAGAGTAGGTATAACTGCATTTTGGTTTACTTAATCGATTAGGACGAGCATATATCGACTTAAGGCCGCCATCTTGGATCCCCTGACGAAGCATTCTTATTGTACCCAACCCATGTTTTTGCGACGTGTAACGAGGGAGACTATTGTACATATATATATATTGCACTCTTCTTCCTTGATACAACTAGGATAAAATGCAAATATTGATACGAAAAAGCCGATTAGCCTAGAACTCGTAGGCTTTTATACATTTTTTAAATATCCTCCACTCTGAGAGGCAACGCAATTTCACGTTTTTTATTGAGTTTGAAGCAATAGTTGAGGCGCACCTGCTTGTGTACTTACCATCGATAGGCCTGTTCCCATTTTGTTGTTTGCGTTTTAATAATGTTTTCTATATGCAAATGTGTTTTGTTGGCATTATAAAAGGAGGGCCTACACTAGCTACGCTAGATATTTATGCATTTTTTGCACAACGTCTTCAATGGAGCTCCTCTTATTTCTACAGATTGAAACGAAGTTAAGCTGATTTTTCAACAGCTGCCAAGTTTTCTTTTTTTTAAAAATTACTTACTCTTATCTAGCCTATTTATAGTCGCTCGGCTATGATCCTTATGGTAGTACTACTAGGTGGGGTCGTTCAAAAATAACGCCCCAAATAACTCAACTTCCTCAAAATAATTACATTAACGTTCATTTCAATTTAGCTTAGTAACTTTATGTAAGCAAACAAAGTTGATGTTGTAATTGAGAAATAAAAATTATGCAGCTGCCCCCGAATCAGGCAATCATTGCCTGCGTTTAAGTGTGACAGAGAAGCTGCCATTAAGGGGTAGCTTGAGTTACTTTCAAATTCAATACTAGTCTTCACCCTTCAGAAAAGTTATGTTCCTAAGGTGAAAGGTACAATAAAATATAAGGAATAATATTTCAATGAAATATATAAGGAATAATGGTCCCTTATTTGATTGATTTTTAATTAAAGTAAACGAACCTACCCCTGAAGGATGCAATCACTGCGAACTTGGAAGTGCTTTGGAGAAGCCTTCTTTTAGGGGGCAGCTTACCTTTTTAAACTGATGCTTTGTACTTATTAAGGGAATTTTAATTAAAAAAAACAACTACGGTATACTAAATACTACAAAACTGTCCAATGAAATGGTTTTCTTAATCGTATTCAGCGTTTTTAAAGATATCTTATGAAAAATTGTAGTTTGAACTCATTTGATTCAGGTGATTATTCGGAAATCGTTTTCGAACGGCCCCATTTGATCCCAACGAAGGTGTTCTCAGAAAATATATAGTGAATAAGGTGAAAAATACTGCAATGAAAGATATAAGGAATAATGGCCTCTTATTTAATTGCTTTTTAATTAAAGTAATAGCACCTGCCCCTGAAGGATGCAATCACAGCGTACTTGGAAGTGTTTTGGAGAAGCCTTCTTTTGGGGGCAGCTTAAGTTAAACTCTAATGCTTTGTACTTATTAAGGAAATTTTAACTAAAAAAAACAACTATGGCATACTAAATACTACAAATCTGCTAAATGTAATGATTTTCTTAATCGTATTCAGCGTTTTTATTGAAATCTTATGAGAAATTGTTGTTTGAACTCATTTGATTCAGGTGATTATTCAGAAATCGTTTTCGAACGGCCCCATTTGATCCCAACGAAGGTGTTCTCAGCAAATATATAGTGAATAAGGTGAAAAATGCTGCAATGAAAGATATAAGGAATAATGGCCCCTTATTTGATTGCTTTTTAATTAAAGTAAACGCACCTGCCCCTGAAGGAGGCAATTACTGAGTACTTGGAAGTGCATCGGAGAAGCCTTTTTTAGGGGCAGCTTAACTTTTTAAACCCTGATGCTTTGTACTTTTGCGGAAATTTCAATTAAAAAAAATCAACTATGGTATACTAAATACTACAAAGCTGCTGAATGAAATTATTTTCTTAAGCTATTCGGATTTTTAAGGATATCTTATGAAAAGTTGTAGTCTGAACTCATTTGATTTATTGCAAATATTGATTCACCTTAAAAACAATTAAAATTATTACACTTGAGTGCAAAAAAATCGACTCACCTGCATGAATCGAGTAAAAATGTGTTTTTCTCAGAAAC
>JAQGAF010003500.1:0-17381 GCA_034687865.1 Kryphioiulus occultus
ACCATTAAGTCAGGGAAATTCAGGTGGAAGTCAGGGAAATTCATAATGTCTGGAAATTTGTTGTGGCACAACTATTTTGAATGGTATAAGTATATCATGAAAGCATTGGAAAAGCTGTATGTGTGATCTACTTTTTCTTATCATTTATCATTTTCATTAATTTTCCTTATGAAAATTCACCTATAGAAAATTTCGCCTATTTTCGCCTCTTTCTTTTTCCAAAATTGTGGGCCATTTCCATCATTTCGTGATCAAATCTATTTGTAAAATTTCCGCTATATGGTATATTTGCTTGGATCAAATCTGTAAAAATGTTCTTGAAATTGTCTGGACATTTTTCAAAAAGTGTCTGGAAAACCTGGACAAATCAGAGAAGTTCAATTGAAGATTTAGCTAGTCATCCTGACAGAAAAATCCAAAAAAACATAGTTAATTGTAGGGTTGCAGATAACCTTAATTTTAATTACATGTGCCATTTATTATTTGATAAGTCAGGGAAGTTAATCAGATTTGGTCAGGGGAAAGTCAGTGAAATTGAGTTGCAAATTGTGGTATGATCCATGATGAAGCTTCAGTTTGTAGAACGGCATTTCGAATTCGAATACATTATTGCCTTACAGGCCGATATTTACAGTTTCCAATACCTTAGTGAACAACATTTGTCCAACACGGTCAGTTTGATACCACGGAAGCCCGGTGTAGACTAAGAATTGAGCAAGTTATACACTGTTGCGCATCCCGGAAGTGAATTTTAAAAATCGCCATTTTTTCTTTCTCATTGCACTCGTTTCCACCGAGCCTCCCACCTCGGCATTACGTCTGATCCCCGCGTGTTGTTCAATTATCGAGTGCGGTGCTATCTCGATTTGTCAAACTCCCAATCCTTGTTTTTGCCGCATTTTTCCACCCCATTGCTCTCCCAAGCGCAAACACGCGAATTCGCATCTGCATCTTAAATCATATCATGATCATTAATTCCCGTTTAGCGAAACATCGACGATGCTTAACCAGGGGCCTGGAATGCAATTTGCTTCTACTAAGATCAAGCTGGAGCTTAATTTAAGAGGATTTTCGTGGAGATGAATGAAATTGCGCACAATGTGCGGATGATGATATGATAATGACGCTCCTGCCAAGGGAAACATGTTCGGAAATCGCTATTTGGGACTAATTTTCTCCACCGGATTCCCAGGCGACTATTATTTACGAACGATTTGCTTCGCAAGATGGGCTGGGAGTCAGCAGACTAACCACAGCAGGCAAATTGGCTTCTGGGGGCGCCCTCTGGTGGGCAATCAGTTGGGAAGTAATTTCGAGCTTTCTGCCTTAAGCTGCGTTTACACAATATAACGAAACGTGTTATGATGCTGAGTTGTGCAGTTTGTCAGATGACGTCATATACTGAAGTATACGACTTGTTATGGGTGGCACAGTTTTTCGATAAGAAATACAACTTGTCACTGATGTCCCAAATTGTCGCAAAGGTATAAAACTCGGTGGAAAACGTGAAGATCAGTATTCTTTAGCATGATATCAAGGAATAGTTTTTGGTACACATCTGGGAATACATCTTGGTATACACTTAATTACAAAACATTGTAATATAACAAATTAGTCGTGAACTTTGTGCAGCTTGTCAGATGACGTAATATAGTATTACTTGTTATAGATGGCACAGTTTTTCGATAAGTAATACAGCTTGTCACAAATGTCACAATGTAATAAAACGTTTTGTGTCGCAAAGATATGAAACTTGGTCGAAAACGTAAAGATCAATATATTTTAGCATGATGTTATGGAACAGTTTTTGGTATACATCTTGGTATACACTTAATTACAAAACATTGTAATAAAACAAATTAGTCGTGGACATCATATAGTATAATTTGTTATGGATGGCAGTTTTTCGATAAGTAATACAGCTTGTCACAAATGTCACAATGTAACAAAACGTTTTGTGTTGCAAAGGTATGGAATTTTGTCGAAAACGTGAGGAAAGGTATTCTTTAGCATGAAGTTATGGAACAGTTTTTGGTACACATCTTGGAATGCATCTTGGTATACACTTAATAACAAAACATTGTAATTTACAAATTAGTCGTGAACTTTGTTGTGCAGCTTGTCATATGACGTCAAATAGCTTATGCCATGTTATGGATGGTACAGGTTTTTATAACGTACAGTTTAAAGCGTTATACAACAAGTTGTACAGCAATGTTCAAAACTGATTTGTTATATTACCATTTTGTGCTATAATTCCAGAGGCAATTGTGCGGGTTTCCGTAGAATTCTGGGCATTTTGTTTTTAGGTATTGCTGTTTAGAAATCCAGACATCTTTTTACCGGTTCTTTGCAAATAGGGCTTTTGTTCTCTGTCTTTGGAGTATTGTTTTGTTGTGTCTGGCGAAACTTCTACGCCTTGACAGTATTGTTCTTAGCTTGTTTTCAACCATTGTTCGCGAAATGTGTGGGCATTTCTCTGAAGTTGTAGATATTTCAATAGGGTCCAGGTCTTCGTATAGAACCTATGCTTTCAATGTTAAATTTAGAGAATTGCTTGGCAAATGCAGATAAATACAGATGTAACTTAAGTTATTCAGTAGTAAATGTACAGTGTACACGCCCAGGACAACATAGTTCCACCTGCTGTTTAATTATTTTAGGGTTTGTTTCGGCCGCTAGAGGGCAGATCGTCTTTCCTGGAGAGTGTAATAGAAAAATCTTTCCATAGTCCATACTGGAGAGTGGAGTGGACAAATTGTTCCATCCTGGAGATTGTAATAAAGAAAACCGTTCCAAAATGGCCAGTGTGATGGATAAATCGTCTTATCCCGGACAGTGTACTAGAAAAGCCGTTCCATCCTGGACAGTGTAATAGAAAACCGTTCCTCAGGACGTGATTTCTCAGAATGTAATTCTAAAAATTTAGCATTGATGGAATGGGCTCTGCTCGAGGTCCCAGACCACCTCGAGATGCAAAATTAGGTTACCTGCAGTGATTAATTACTCAATTTATTTTTCCCAAGGAGGCTATAATTCGTCCCACTTAAAGCTGTTGTGCCAGATCAAGATCTTTAATAGATGAATATTGGAAATCATTTGTAACGAACGCTGGTCAATGCTTTTTTCGCTCCAGATGGAATTATTGCCATTTCCAATTACTGTAGGTGTTTTTTCAAGCAGAATATTGCACCACACGTGCACAGCTGCTAGCTGGAATTTACTAATATATTCATTCGGGAAACCACGAGTTACCTTTAGAAATTACCAATTCTGAAGGTTTCTTTTACTCAATGCTCTTTAATTTCCTTAGAAATTACACGCCTGTTTTGCTGCCAAAGGCCCCTAATTGCGTTTGGTGCCCTTTGGTGGCCTCTCGATTATGCTTCCCATTTTTCTTCATTTACCACTCGATTCTAATTCTTGTAAACGAGATTCTTCTCATCTATTTCACTTTTCATTATGCAAATGTCCACTCCAGTCTTATTTCTCATCGATTTTCTTTTGTTGAGCGAATTTCTGGCTTTCGAGGATCGGTCTTAATTAAAGTGAATCAAACTGCCTGTTTTCTATGCGCAGAGGGATTTTTAGGTGAAAACGATGGTTTTGATGCATTTTTCAATCAACCCCCAGCCCTTCTTGAATGTGGTTGGAGATGGGACCAGGGGCTTGTTTCGACTTAAGTGATTTTCCTCCTTTGATTTCAAGTTAGGCTTAGCATCTCCCATATTTTTGCCGCTTGGTTTTACTCGCTCCTGTAAATGAGATTAGAAACTACGCATTCGAAGAGAAAACTCAAAATATTGACTCAGTGAGACGAGTAGGGTTTTGTTGTTTTTGAATGAAAATCGCTCTTCTCGCAACAGGAAATCTGGAGGGTTTAGAATAACAGCAGAGTGCTAAGCATATGCTTCCAGTATTGAAATTTTCCATAGCAAAGTGAAAAAGTTGCCTTTCAGGAGCAATATTTTTGTCTTTTTTAATTTTCTCATTGAAATTGAAAGATAAATAGACTCGTGGGATGAATTCAAAATTAACTAAGCTTATTCGTGTATAATTAAAACTTGAATCAACTGAAAATATTTCAATGCTTTACATAATAGTGTTTCCAGATTCATACTGTACTTCTCACATGTAATGGTAATGCATTTAGAAATGCATTATAAGGCATGCATTGGAAAGTACATTTCAAAATGTCTGTAGAGTGAGACAAACTTAGTTTCAAACTGTATTGGCAAATATAGTTGAAAATACATTTTAAACACTTTGTAATGCATTGTAGAATGCATATTGCGATGTATTGTGTGTTGGAGAAGGTATTATGTAATGCATAGTATGCTGTACCGGTATTCAGGTTGCATTGAAGAATGTATTTTGCAATTTATATTTCATGCATTGTAAAATGTCAACAGTATCGCTATATTTCATAATTTCAAGGTTTAAAACAAATCCCAAATCTGAAATTAAAAAACATCTAAAATATTCAATAAACAAATTAGAAATGGTCATGAAATAGTTTAAAATTCAAAACTTAATCAATCTCATTCAATTAAATGTAGCACACACAACTTGTGAAATACGTTGTGAAATACACGAGTCAATATATTTTATAATGCATTGTATAATAACATATGCACGAGTCAGTATATTGTATAATGCATTGTAAAATGCATTTCGTTTTGCGATAAAAACGACTAATGCATTTGCAATATATTTTGCATTTGCATTTGCTTTCAATGTGGGAGGCAGGTGTCATTCTTGTCTACTAGTTTGAAATATGCATATTTTGTGCAGATTTGGAGCAGGACATAATCCGAAGTATATCCCCACATTCAGACATGATTTTAATTAATATCGAGTGAGATTAAAACGAGAAATTTGGGAAATTGCTTTGATATCGGGTGATTCAAGATGGCGTCGTCGTGGTTGATTTATTGTGGTGAAAGCTGCTATAAATCTCGAATTAAAAAGCGTGGGAAAATCTGGCACCTGTTGGTGTTTGCTGCAGTGTGTTACTGATGATTCAAATTGCGATATTTCGTGCTGTTCAGCGAATCAACGACATGATGTCGTTTGAAAAAACTCGAGTACGGTGGGAAAACGTTAGTGAAAAATTGAGCCGTTTATTATTTTCGAAGCTTTACTTTGTCCAGTTTTCTCACACATAACTTTGGTTATATTGATGAGAAAATTTGCTAGAGAACGTGAGACATCTTTTCTAAGAAAGCAAGTCAGCATCTCTGTTCAGGCAATCACTGCCAGCATGCGAGCCATTAGGAGCTGCCCAACATCTCATAGTGTCTATGCTAGTGCAGGGCATATTCCGAAGTACAGCCAAATTCTATGCTTGCATCTTTTGGTCTATTGAGCCTCTTAAAGGAGCATTAATTCGGAAGTGGCATCCATTAAGTTTGTCTGTTTCACTCGTCCTCCGTCCTCATCAACTCATTAACCAAATAGCTTTCGTGTCCAGCCCTCGAAATCTCCTTTCTAATTGAACCCAATTGGCGATTAACTCGATTGCTATTCGTCGCAACAGCAACGGGGTTAACAGACGGTTAGCCGAGTGGATTAGGAAAAAACACCTCCCAAATGTAAATACAAATAGGCTCAGCCAGATAATTGATTGATCTGTTTACACATTGGAGTTGACGGTTCCTGGCGCTTTTGTTACTCGAGAAAACCTATTTGATAATTAGGTTTCCTCGACTTTGTCTTAATTGGAAAAGCCCTTATTTGGCTAATGCGTCGGTCTGGTTTATAACCCACTTTTTGGACAAAAGTGTGCGTGCATTTTCTAGCCCCTGAGACTAAAAGGCTGGCAACTCCAGAAATTGTTTTTGTTGACAGAGTTTTGCTTTTCAAAAGCATTTACAGTATTTGTTATTAAAATCTGTTAATAATTTTTCAATGTTTATACAGGGTTCATATCGTCAGGAAAATTCATGGAAATGAAATGTGGTCAGGTGGAAGTCAGGGAAATTCATAATGTCTGGAAATTTGTTGTGGCACAACTTTTTTGATTTGCATAAGTGTTTCAAGAAAAGCATTAGAAAATCTGTATTTGTATTCTATTTGTTCGAAAAATGTCGCCTAGGCGTTTCATTATCACGTCGTATCATTAAGTTTCCTTATGAAAAATTCGCCTGAAGCGCATTATTTTGTTTAAAGAAATGTCGCCTACGGTTTCCATCATTATGAAGATTTTTTTTCATTTTTCAAAGAAGTTTTTTAAAAATGCAGTGATTAAGATCTAGTGTTCGCGTCGTTATTAATATTTATACACTTAAATCCAATATTGATTGTAATTTTTAAAAAAAATTCGCCTACGACAGTCTCTTAAATATCAATATTAATATTTTTTATTACAACATTGAGGGCTAATACCATCATTTCGTAATCAGATCTATAATTTCTAAAATTTCCGCTTTATGGTATATTTGCTTGGTTCAAATCTGTGAAAATTGTTTCTTGATATTGTCTGGAAATTTTCCAAAAAGTGTCTGGAAAACCTGGAAAACTCATCGAAATCCAATTGTAGATTTGGCCAGTCATCTTTATTTGTAAAATACGAAAATTATAGTTTAATTGGTGTGTTGCAGATAGTTAATTTTATTACATGTGACATTTGATTTGTTACGTCAGGGAAATTAATCAAATTTGTTCGGAGAAAGTCAGGAAAATTGAGTTGCAAGTTTTGGTATGACTATTTTTATACTTCATGTATGTGTACTGTAGTGCATGTATCATCCATTACATCTTGGTTTATCATAACGATGCCTATAAGGCTTACTTTGCAGTAAGACAAATGGTCGTTTTGGTCGCTTATTTCATCCATTACGCTTAGGGGTAGCAAATTCCTTCCAAAAAATGTCACATTATTGGGTCCAATTTTATTTAATAAATTGCCCAAGATGGCGTCTCGTAAATCTCTATCTCCATTCGTCAGCGACCATTCCCAGGGGCCAGTGGTACTTGAGCATGTATTTATTCATGAATTGTCACCGCCGGAAGTGCCCGTATGGGGGAGAAGGGCATTCCCTTTACTGCTTCCGCCTGGTGTGACATTAACTTCCTACGATTTATTTTATGGGCCAAAAAACAAGATGGCGGCCCCCAGGGCCCGCGTGAATCTCGTGTGGAAACAACGGGGAACCGCTATTCACACCACACGATAACAAACCCATTTGTATTGTAATCCAAAGGGGTTAGTAAAATATGGCGACTGTCGAGTTTCCGGTAGCATCCTCAAGAAATGGAACAGGAAAATGGCTTCTTTCTGAAGGAATTTGTATTGGGGAGGGGGAGATGGATGAATCTCTTATGCGAATCAATACTGATCAAACTGTTGTTGAATCTGGTATCTTTTTGCGAATCTGATACTCAGATTGAGCTTAATTTGAATTTTTGGGTAACTAAATAAATCTCCAATCACTGTTATTGTCTAGCGATAATTTCGAGTATAATACTGTATATTCCGTCATCCTGACGTTTTGTTTCGTCATTGTTTATACGTGCTATGCAACCACAATGCAAAAAAACATATTTTGACATTTCCTTTTTGAAAAATTTCTAATAATGGCTAAATTTTATTTTTTCTTCATGAAGATTAGCGATCGTTTTCCTTTTAGTTAAATGAAGTCTTACGTTGATTTATAAAAAAATAATAATGACTAAGATGCGAAAGGTCATTCGTTGGTCAGTTTGCCTCAACTTTCAAATGACCTTTTGAATTTTTGTCAGCTTTTATTTATTTTTTTATAAAACAACGAAGGACTTAAACTAAAAAAAGAACCATCGCTGGTAAACGACTTAAACTCGATGGAAAAAAATAAAATTTAGCTATTATTCAGGTCATGAAATGTACATCAGGGTCATGGAAAAGTCAGGAAATTTGCATCAAATTTATGGAATGTTTGCTTTTCATTGATTCATAAATTAAAAAGTTGGGTTAAAGTCGACCATTTGTTATCCAGTTTTCCAACTTGGTTTCCACTTTGGTAGAGTCATGAAAGTCATGAAAAAGACATGAATATGTCGTGAAACAGACGTGAAACAGTCGTGAAACAGTCATGAAATTTGCAATACCAAACCCAGCAGGCAACCATGTTATTAGAAAGTTTCCAAAGTTAAAATGTGAAAATGTTTTTTGCATGGTAGTTGGCAGGCATAGGCGATGACGTCAGAAAACGTAAGTTGAGTTGTGGGATAAAACTTAGCATCGTTTTGTGTTTGTGACTTGATTCTATGATCAGCTGTATGATTCTTCTACTAGGCAATGAATCTTGGTGTTTGAACTTGTAGAGCTTTGATTGATCTTTTAAACTGATTGAATCTCGTTGTCTTTTGATGACCCAGGCGTGCCTCGATTGATCTTTTAATAAATTGGACCAATCTTCCGCTTGAGTCAATATGGAACCATCTCGATTAATTTTTATTGGTCACTAACGTTGAAATATGGCTCGTAAACAAGTTCGTTGTGCCCAAGGTACTTTTCCGAATAGTCATTGGTTGAATCTGTCTCAAGTTTCTAAAAAGTCGACAAAAGCAAAGGTCACGGCCACACGTCACCTGCTGCTGTCTCGAATGACGTCATGAGTAGCTTCATTTTGCATTAGTGCGTTTTGCATATACCCTTCAATACAGATTACCTCACAGATGTGTCCAGAATAAAATCAATTAAAATATTACTAATTTTGGATTGTGATCATAACGTTCAGTAATTACTGCGTGCTTCAGTGTTGGTAGTGTTTGCCATCATGTGTGTTTGTCAGGAAAATGAAGGGTCGTGACCCTCTTTCACCCCACATGTGATCGGGCTAAAATCTCTCTTGTTATTGATTAGAACTGCATTCTACGGTTGCTCTATGGTTGAATAGAGAAATTAAACGCTCGCTTTTTAATGCAAAAGTCGTGCTAAAATTTCATCGATGTTCCTTAGTGGATTGAGCGTTGCCCCTGAGGTTCCGCAATCACTGCGAGCTTCGGTGCAGTTAGTGGTTGCCATCCTATTGGGGCAGGTTAGGGTAATTGGCAGGTCATGACCCTCGTTGGCCCGACCCATGATCGTGCTAAAATCTCTCTTGCCATCGATTAGAATTGCATTCTGGGATCACTGGCCTTTTAATTGCATCTTACCTTTTAATGCAGAAGTCATGCAAACATTTCATAGCTGCCCCTTAGTGGATTGAACCCCCGAAGTTCAGCAATCACTGCGAGCTTCGATGTACATGTATGTAGTGTTTTGCCGTCATATTGCCCACATGGAAAGGAAAATCATTTTAAATGCATTACGAATTGCAAATATATGGCAAAACCATTGGTCGTTTTTAACACAACTCGAAATACGTTTTGTAATGAAAACAAAAATGTATTGTAAAATAGATTGACTTGTGTATTTCACGATAGCTGATACTACATACATGTATATACAAAAGTTAAGTGTGCTGCATTGAATTGAATGAAACTGATGTATTTTTGAATTTGAAGCTTTATTTCATTGCTAGTTCGAATTTATTGAATATGTTAGATGTTTTTTATAATTCAGATTTGGGATTTTTAATCCTTGAAATGTGAATTGTAAAATGCATTCTTCAATGCAAACAGATGGCATATCACACTATGCGGTAGACAACATATTCTTCAGTGCACACGAACTACATTACAGCGTGCATTACACGTCATTCTCCAACACACACAATACATTGGAATATGTATTCCAGCATGCTTTACAAACTGATTGAAAATATTTTAAAATGCGTTCCGAAATTAGTCTCAATCTACAGACATTTTAAGGCGTATTTTCCAATGCATGTCTTATAATGCATTTCTAAATGCATTAGTGTTTGCCATCATATTGAGGCAGCGTGGAATAAATGAAGGGTCGTGACCTTCGTCGGCCCGACACATGATTGTGCTAAATTAACTTGTAGGATTGAAGTGATAAATTAAAGTTGCGTTTTAATATAGAAATAATGCTAACAGTGCATCGCTGCCCCTGAAGTGCAGCAATCACTGCAAGCTTCGGTGTATGTAGAGATTGCCTGCCATCTATTTGGGGAAGCGTCGAATAAATGAAGGGTCTTGACCCTCGTTGACCCAACACATGATTGTGCTTTGCTTTCTCTTGACATCGATATGAACTGCATTTTTAGATTACTGTGATAATTTCAACTGTGCCTTTTAATACAGAAGTCATGCTAACTCGTTTCATCTCTGATTTCAACACCAACCCCTCACCCTTCACCTCCTTTTACCCCTTGTTAATCTGTGGCGCTTTTCGGCTTGACTGGCTTGATCTTTTGACCGAAATAGGCGAAGAAATATTCGCCTTATAACCGGAGTGTTTCAGCGTAAAATGAGCTGAAGCAAGCGACCATTATGGGGGTTAATTAGAGGGTGATAATGACGCAAGTCCATTCCTAACCTCCCTGCTGACGTATTTTATGTAGCGTGTACTTAATGAATTCCATCATTGAAAGTGCCCAAAAGCGATTGAAAAATGCAGCCTCCATAGCGTGGAAATGTTCGTTCACCTTGCAGCTGTAATTAAAATTAAATTAAAAAATTAACGAGCTTCAGAACCTCGTTTCGTTTCCCATCACCTCTCGGTTTTTGCTTATTTGTTATGCAAACTGATTTTTTTTGTAATCAGAAACAACAGTTAGTTGCCCATGGGGGCAGATTCAATCTATTGTAATTATTGTGGAGCCACGTTCCAGTTCTAATAGTAGAGATACTGTATTATCTTCACCAAGCCTTATGAAACTTGGTTAGATAGATTCATTTTGACAAATTTCTATAAGGGGCCATGCATAAACGACGTTCATCAGACAGGGTAGTTTGTTGCTTATCAAATTGTTATATGGATCACACTTTCCAATAACCTACAGCGTTTCCATCAGTACAAATAATTTTTAAAATCTCGAAAGATATCCAAGAAAATGTAGTGTTCACATCTTTATTAAACCTAATACATTAAATTTCCATTATTTCTGGGCATCTTTTAAAAATGTTGCCTGTGTCAGTCCCTTAATTATTAATATTAAAAATTATTTACAAACTTTTTGATTAAATTCATCATTTCTTGATCTAGACTATCTAAAATTTTTGCCATATGACATTTGAAATGAGACATTCATTTCCCAACTGATCCGGTCCTTTTGGTGATTTTAACACTGCATAAATTGCTTTTGAGACATTACAATCTTTTAAGGAACACAATATACCATTCCGTTTAAAAGAAACATGTACTACCCATAAAAAGAATAGGTGAACTAAAAAGAAAATTAAAGTGTTATATGCTATTATTTTTTAATTTTTAAAAATTGTCGTGCAATTTTAAATAGTTTACATTTGATTGTACTGTATGTTGCAAGGCACATATTGTACAAGCTCTTAATGAGTTTCGTGCCTGTTATAAATTGTAATTATATCAAAATTATTAAAAAATGATGGATGACTTGGCCCTTTATGAAGTAAAATGTATCAAATCTGTAACAGTTTATTTAAAATTGTATGTAAATTACTGACAATTTTAAATAAACTCTTTTAGCGCAGACAATTTCCAGACAATTTGGGAAATTTTCTAAAAATTGTCTTTAAAACCTGGAATATTCTGGGAAATGTAATTGCTGGATTTGACCAGACTCCCTCAATTTTCCCTTTCTGATCTTCAAACCATGTGGTCCATACCAAAAAATGCCAATGCCCAGTCTGTTACCATTATTTGCTACCCCCTGTCTATTATTCTGCAAAAATATTGCTACGTGAGATTTGCATGAGAACTGCAATTATCGGTACTCAGCAAAAGAATCGAAATAGTGGTCGTTATAGAAAGGTTTCATTGTGCTCGGGTACTGAGTCGTGCCTGCCTGGAAAGCTTGCATAATAATTCACTTTTTTGAATCCAAGCTCGGTAGTTGATGAAGGAAATGTGGATTTTTATGTGTCGTAAACGCAAAATACTTATTTTTGATGCCTTTTTCATTCACATTTCACAGCAGGTAGGCTTATTTATGGACCCTTCTGTCTTAATGCGCAGTTTTGGATATTATGCCTTTCAGACCTTATGTTTTCGGATTGGACTTGAGGGGAGTGCGAACTTGGGGTTAGGGGTCACCAGCTTCTATAAGTAGCTCGACTAATCGTTTCTTCGAGCATTAATATTGTGTACATAAGCTGCTGCTGTTTTCATCGTTCTGAGATTAATGGGATAAATTAACTACACCTGGGACCCAATTTGCTCCGCCTCCCTATGTGTTTTAATATCTTACTTTCTTAGCTTTTGTAGCGATAGGCGTACGTTGTGCTATGTAAATAGAAATTTGGTAAGGCATTTGAGCGAAATGCAGAGGGGGATTGCTGGATGAAAATGTTGACGAATATGTGGAAATTAATGATAGCTCCTTACTTTAATGTGTATTCCTCAAATTAAAAGCAAGTATTAATATGACAATATGAGATTTAATTAACTGTCGGGTGTATTTAGATTCAAATTACTCAACGGAAGGCATTTTAACAAAGGTTTGCTGAATAAAAATAACTCGGTGACCTTTTGAAATGAATGGCTGTGCTACAGAATAGCCCCTGCTCGTTCATATACATTATGAGAATGTGGGCTTCTCCTAATGGCTCATTGGATAGCAGAGAGTACAAAAGTACAAAAGTAATTTCCTTAGTTGGAAATTACTTTTGTACTTTGGGTTAGGCACAAAAAACACAACACTCATAAAAACAATGAAAAAAACACAACAGACAAAAATGCAACAAGGCAAAAAAAGCACAAAAAAGGGTAAATTGAGATAGAAAGGGCAGGTGTTATTCTTGTGCTAGTGTATATATAAAAACTAGGGTTGAATTACAATGTATTTTGTGCACATGTGGAATAGGGAATAATCTATAGAATAACTAAATTAATTTATAAAATCCATTATTGCAACTTAAGTTGACAGAATACCTACTGGGCATGGAAGACATGCAATAAAGTTCTGCTCATAGAAGACATAACGTTAACATAGGATAATGAAATTTTTGACATTGTTTCATACAATTTACATTATGCAGTATGACAATCAGATCACCTTAAATGGAATTTATTTCCCTATCTTCAAAGAAAAACACAATTGGTGCATAATTTACCTTGGTAGAGAAGCATTCAAAAGAAATGTTAAAGGTATTTGAAATTAAAAGGGAAGTCTTGTTGAATAATTAAATGAGAATTTAAATGGAATATCGTAACAGTTCAAATGAGAACAAACATGAGTTTGCTGTAATATTATTCTTTTATATTTGTTCCTAGCATACAGAATTTTGCTTGAAATTTTCTTGACAACAGTATAAAAGTAATTATTTGTTCTGTAATTGTTTACTTTTTTTAAAAATTGTTTATAGCCATGCTCTAAAAAGGCATTACATTTTTTTAAGTCATGGGATTTTCAGTTCCAATTACGCATAATTTGAAATTGACAAAATTCAGAATCGTAAAGATAATTAAAAATGGCTACTACGATATCTCCACACATGCAATTATATTATTTTTTCACATTATTTTTCATTAGCATATTATTTATATTTCGTATCACAAATATATTTCAGTAGAATTCAAAAATGCCATTGAAAATATGTGCGAAATTTTTTTAATGTACAAAAAAATTAATTACTAATGTTTTAATTAGCATATTATTCAAATTTCGTATCACAGACATACATGTATTTCAGTAGAATTCAAAAATGCCATTGAAAAGGACACCATTGAAAATATCTATGAAATTGCCTAAATTTAAACAAATTAAATACAGTAGTTTTGAAGTTGATAATCATTCCTTTAAGAGAATTATTCAAGTTTAACAAATGTGGCATTATTTAAATCAAGCTATTCTTCAGAAATGGTGATTGGCACATACATTGTACATATGTAACTAATCTAAATTCATACCACTCTTCAGGCCAACTATTATGCACGTATTTCATTAATCAATCTTCCCGATTTCCCAGGTTTACCATCAATGAAAAATTAACATGATGGATTTTTCACCGAAATTTCACGGCCTGAGCTGCGAATTTGGCTCGACGACGTCACGTTTGCTATTCAATCAGTTTCCTCGTTGAAATTGCTATTCAGTTTGGATGAAAAGGTATCAAAAATTTGCCCATTGTGTTTGCCACTCAGATATGAAAAATGAAAGCCAGCGGTGAGCAGATAGCGACCCTTTTTCCCAGGGTTCCTCATAAATCAATATTAAAAAATAATAAAAGCCGCTTTTTTTTCTTTACCAAATATCGGCCTATTGTCCCCATATTTTTTCAAACAAAAGCTAGTTTTCATCCCACAATCCCAAAATTTATTTGCCGCTTCTCGGTGTATTTACATGTACATTTGACTGTGTACATTTTTCAAAATTTCAGTAAATAGTTGCTTATGGACGATGTCAGGTTATACGTGTGTTTATGAATTGCTAAAAAATGAAATAATTGTCTATCTTGCTGCTTAATTTCTATAAATTCGTTAAATTTTCATTGTTGAGATTTTTCTGATCCAACATGGTATTGTCAGGAACATTGGAAAGGTCTGAAATCGTAGGGAAAAGTCAGGGGAAGTAATTTGTTTGGAAAACATTAGGGAAATTCAACATATAGAGCAAATTGCTTTCACACAAGTTGCTTCAACATAAGCCATCAATTTGACATTTAATCCTTTTAATTCATTTTTGAAAAGAAATTAGTAATTCTACTCTATTGCAAAATATATAATTCTATTTAATTCTGTTCAATTTTTATTCTAATTTCAATTCTATTACATGAAATTGTGATATAGGAATTGCCCCAAATTTGCTGTTTCCGTATGAAATTTTTTGTTTAATCTTCTGTTTATATACGGTAATACGCAATAAATGTAGCTTAACTTATTGGCATTTGGCATATGTTTGCATTTTCTGTGTTCAGTGGAACTTGTTTTCAAAAATTGGAAAAGAAAGGAAACTTAAATCATATCTGGGTAATTCTGTCAATGGAAAGTATGCAATGTTTTTCACACTTATTTTACGTATTTATGTGAGAAATTGCATGAACTACATATATTTTCTTTATTCAAAAGTCATTTGAAATTTTTAGTTCAATGTTCTTTTTATATGTAACAAGCAAACATGTAACTTACGTTATTGGCATATGACATATTTTGAATTTTCTGTAGTCAGGGAAATTTGTTTTAAAAAATTGGAAAAGTCAGGAAACTTGGAAAATTCATATCTGTGGAATCCTTTTAATGTACAGTTTTAGTTTTATTTTCACTCGTATTTTACGTGATTTTGGTAGAAATTGCCTAAACTACAGTATATTTTCTGTATTTAAAAGTATAGACAAAATCATCGTGCTACCATTTTAGTTACATAAATGTTTATCATAAAATAATGAACATTTTCAAAAAAATTTTCTCTCAACTGGCATTTTTGAACTGAGATGAGTTATCTGCATTCTAGATGTTTCACATTATAGCAAACGTTTAATGAAAAATTGTATTGCCGTATCAGACGAATGTACATGTAGTTTAATAAACCACAAGAATATTGATAAAATTAATAATTTAAATCTGCTGATTCTTCAAACATTACTGAAGATAAGCTATTAAAGCAAACATATTGCCATAGATATGAAAAGGTAACTTTACTTATCTATGAAATTGCCTCACTGTTTACATTTAACTAAAACTTTTCCGATACGATCATTCGAGCTTCAAAATGTTGGCATTTTCTGCTAGAAAGTAACATAAATAATGCGAAATGATGTGTTCTCAGGATTAACCTTTTAGAACTATGCTGTTGACTTATATCCGAAATCGGTTTCTCTGACGTCATAACCTTGCGTCAATGAGTATGCGACATAGATCGCGCATTTAAACAGAGTGGAGAAAATGAAAAAAGCCGTTTTATTATCATGTCTTATATAAGCAAAAAACACGAGAAAACTAGCAACGGGCCCTGTGAAAGCTGTCAGCAGGAACTACGTAGTACCGCATAACCATTGGGCGTAAAATACAGACAGGAATATCATACTTCATGAATTATGGACAAGAACTGACAATTTGACATCGGATGCACGCCCTTCGACGCCATGTTTTGTTTCCATGCATTTTGCATATTTTTTTTTATGTAAAATTTGAATATATTTTTCACCGGAAATTGGATCCTTGCAGTGTTACTGTAAGCTGGTATAATGCATGAAATGAGGTAGAAGAATCTGGGATGTGAAACTGACCACTTCAAACTTTAACTTTGCGTACAAGTTTCTCTTTTTCATTAAGGTTTCTTCTTTGTGTCTATTTGACAATTTATAAAAAACTCAAGATAATGGGTTCATACCGTCAGGGAAAGTCAGGGAAATGAAATGTAGTCAGGGAAATTAATGTCTGGAAATTCGTTGAGGCACAACTATTTTGAGTAGTATTAGTATGGCGTTTTCATTATCATTTCTTATCATTTTCATCACTTTGTTTAAGAAAAATTCATCTGAAATGCATTATTTTTGTTAAATAAAATTTCGTAGAAGTCCTCAAAAATGCAGTGTTTGAGATTTAGTGGTTTCAACCACAAGTGTTCGCATCGTTATTAATTTTAATACACACAAATCCAATATTTATTGTAATTTTTCAAAAATTTCGCCTACAGCAATCTCTTAATTATTAGTATTATTTCTTCTTTCTAAATTGTAGGCTAATTCCATCATTTCGTGTTCGTATCTATGATTTCTAAAATTTCCGCCATATTAAATTGCTTGGATCAAATCTGAAAAAATTGATTCTTGAAATTGTACGGAAATTTTCCAAAACGTGCCTGCAAAACCCGGAAAGTCAGGGAAATTCAATATAAGATGTGGTAGTCATCCAGACAGAAAAATAGAAAAATATTGTTAATTGTAGTGTTGCAGATAAAGTTCATTTTAATTACACGTAAAAGCCACGGAAATTACGCATATTTGGTCAGGGAAAGTCATGGAAATTGCGTTGCAAATTTTGGCGTGAACCATGATAGAATATTTGAGTTGGATGCAAACATATAAATTAAGGAACAAATACGATTTTTCGATAAAAGATCATTGAACCACCTTGAAAAATTCTTTTAAATTTCAAGGAAACGTAATGAGAAATAATGTATATCAAGATACACTCATCAAAATCAGTGTTTGTCTTTTGACCTTTTTCTATATGTGCTTGAAATAAGGGGCCATCCATAAAGGACGTCCTGAAATTTTCGTGCTTTTTGACCCCCCCCCCATCCTCCCCCCTGTCCGCCTTTGTCCGGTTTTTCATAACCCCCCCCCCTCCCCCATGTCCTGTCCGATTTGGAAAAATGCTTTCATATTGAACAAAATACGTATTATTAATATAT
>JAQGAF010003501.1:0-17376 GCA_034687865.1 Kryphioiulus occultus
GTTCCCGTCCACTCGACCCAGCGCTAAGCCCCTGTGGACCCCATTTTTTGCCATTGGACCTAACCTAACCTAACCTAACCTACCCAACCAGGTGGGTCCATCCAAGATTACGGGGATTAAGGGGCTTAGCGCTGGGTCGAGTGGACGGGCACGTTAAAAACAGACTCTCTCATGTAAAACGTTTAAATTATGTCTCGATTCAAATTTAATACCACGCATAATCCAACTAGATATCATTTTCGATCATATCTTGGATACTAGTCAACCGATTTTACTTTTGTTCCCGCCAATTTTACTTGGCCCTGATTACATTACTGATTTAATTACTAGCCAATCTGTCTTATTACGAAAAATTAGTTTTCACTTTTATAAATTTTGAAAACTTGGCAATTGCATATTTATTACATCAAATGTACAATAGTAATGTTGTGAATAGTTTCAAGAGGCTCAATCATGTAATTCAATTTTTTTGATAATAATTGTAAATTTTGAAAAAAGACTAAAATTCTAGATTTTTGGACGTAGCGACTGATTGGGTGGGCTGATTTCAATTTCGTTTTCGCCATAATTCATCATTTTTAATGGACATTCATTTAAGATATCACGGGTATGGGTTGCTATTTAAAAATTTTAAGTTGGGGTGGGTCACTAGCTGCCATTTGCGAGTATTTTACAAATGGTTCCCCCTACGGTTGATAAACATTCCTCCAAACACGATTTTCCTATCTCAAGCCGTTTTTTAATAATCAAGGTGGAAAGTTTTTAAAAAAGCACCCGGTATAAACAGGAGATAGAACACAAAGTGTCACAAGAAAAAGCAAATTTAGACTACAGTGTAGTTTTGTTAATTTCTTTTACAGAATGACATGTCATCACTTGATTTTTGTGCTAAGCAATAACTATCTAAGAAAAATATGCTAATGATTTGTTGAATTCCCCAGACATTTTAAAAGTAAATACATTTTCCCTGACTTTTCCAGGCCGTTTCAATTTCCCTGACTTTTTCAAGTTTTCCAGGTATGGGGGATATTGGGGGAACCCTGTAATAATTGGCATTTCATTATGCTTGTCATTATGTTGGAGCAATTTTAAAATTTATAGGGTAAAGTAAACACAAGCGGTATCTATTTATGCCATACCTGGGACATGAATATCTGCAAAATTTATGAGAAATTATGACAGGTGTCTTGGCACAATTTCAACGCATGTGGGTTCTACGGTTCTAAAAAATGTTTAGCCGTGATCAACCATCGTGTGAAATTAATTGCTAGCAGCGAACGTCCGTAATTGTAGTTCCCACGCCTATGGTGTACACAGAACGAATAGACTAACCTGCATTAGGAAGTATGCCCCACACAGGTGAATTCCCGTAGTATTTGTACAGTTTAGCATCGACAATTGCAGTCATGTTGATAAAATTTTCTTTGGGCACATTGGCCATTCCATGGTCACTGGTGATGATGATGTTCACCTTATCGTATAGATTTATTTCTGTCAATTTTTCTATTAGATAGCCCGTGATGTTATCCGCTCTGCGGATTTCTGCCGCAACTTGAGGTGAATCAGGGCCAAATTTGTGCCCGGCCGAATCTGGCTGCTCAAAATACATGAAGATGCAGTTGGCAGGTGTCTTTTCGTCTGTAAGCCACTTGATCACACCATCAACGCGTTGGGTCCATGTCACCTTACTGCTATAATCCAAAACATGAAAGGTTGTCTGATTCTCGATTTTCGCAGCTGTACCCGGCCACATCATGCCCCCGCTATATCTATCTGGTGCTGTCATTTGATTTGTGACCTATGAAAAAATTATAGAGAAAATAAAATAAACACATAAGGATAATGGATGTTATAATTAATGCACACTTTGGCTAAAAGGTACCACTTATGTGTTATGACAACTGCAACGTTCATTATTTATTAGCTTAGCTCATTCGGCTATTATGAAATTGTGCCTATTAATTCTGAAGGTGCACATGTGAGTACAAAAACAACATGCGGCACAAATATAATAATGTTCACTAGAATCACGTAAGCGGCCAAACGTGATAACTTCGTAGCCTAATACAGTATATTTGTTATGCAATGGAAAGGGATCAAAATTCGGTAGGCTATCTACATATAGGTACCATATATGGTGATCGAAACGTCGGCCAGCCCATGTGCCATCCACATTTAGGACAACAATGATAAAAATAACAAGCATGTGCAATAAATACACACTGCACAAGTTCTGCACTCAAGACATAAACGTTTTGTTTACGTGTGTAGAACTGTGCCAAACTACTGTACATCCTTTTTCCCCTTATTATAGCAAATAAAAGAAGAAACGAAATTAGTGTTTTCAGAATGACATATTCAGAGAAAAAAAAACATGATGATCTAGTTAGAAAACACTGAAAATCTTCCAATGACAGACTGCATAATGCCAACGTCTCGTGAAATGCACATGGCTTTAGCAAACATTAACATGTCAGCACTAATGGTAGCTTAAACAACACCAAAGTATAATGCGTGCTCATAAAATTAACGACGAACTTGAAGTCAAATATACCTCAAAGTCTAATGTCAGCAAAACAGTTATAATTGCGTGATAAGCACACTAGGTCAATAGGGTCCACAGTCCTCACTATTTTTGCTCTGGTTTTAGATCCATTTATTTGATTAGAGAATTAAATATCAATGATTAAACTGATATGGACTATTTTCTGTAAAATGTTTCTATGGGACAGAATTTATCATCCAGTGCGCTTGCAATAGCACCATATGGTAATATGAGTTTGTATGAATGCCTGATGGCGATGGAGGTTTATCTAAACATATAAGGGCATCACTAGCATCAATTCAGTACCTCCTGATATGATTATGGAGGAGCTACACTAGTAGTTGCGGGGATGCTGAAACACGGACCTTGGGCAAGTCAAAAAAACTATAAATTTCAAGAGCCGTCCATCATTTCAGCAAATTTATGAGATGACCAAGTTAAACCAACAGCTAATCAAAAGTTTACTGTTTAATTAAGTCTATTTTGCTGGTGTCGATTTTCAATCAATTTGCCAGACACTCATAAACTGGATGCAAAAAACCTTGCAGTTGCCATCCTTATGATCTTAGCCATATATCAAACTAGCTTGACGTGGGGGCATATAAAGTGCCGCTGAGTCGCTGAAGCCAACGGTATCGTGTTTCAAAACTTGTTTTATTACAATTCTTATATTTCGGTGTTATTTCCAACCAACGCAATTCTCTGAAATAACCTTCATCAAGCCCAGTCCAGCTTCCTCCCACACATGGCAAAGGATAAACAATTTAATTGGATCCATATTATTGGTCTTATTTCTTGCATGCCATCAGACGTTGGAATTCTCTTCCAAAGGATTGTTATATTAAATTTCTTGAAACATATAAGCTTCAAGACATGCAATTTAACAATGATGATAGTGACCATCTAATGCAGTGGTAATTGGAGCTAGACTACACCCCCCTACCATATTGTATTCACTTACTGAATGTAAGGGGCTCAAGTTGAATTCAATTGAATTTGAAAATTCATGAAAAACATATACTCACCCATAATGGCACAGCACCAGTGTCCCACCATTTGGGGTCTAGGTCCCCCAATTTGAACGTGTCATTCAGCACGGGGTCGTAGAAAGTGTTGGCAACCATCCCGTGGCTTTCTTCGAATAGGCCCGTAGCGATTGAAAAATGATTTGGGAAAGTCTTGGTGATGAACCTGGCTTCGATCCAAGGAGCCCTAACTCCATCAGAGATGAACTTGTCGAAGTTTGGAGTCTCTGTTTTGTTCAAGTAGTCGTACCGAAATCCGTCGAACGAAACGATTATGAGCAAGGGTTGCTCAGAAATTGAAATTGATGAGCCCAGGTGGCATTGCACTAACAATAGTGCCACGTTAAATAACCGATAATATTCCTTGACAGAAAAAGCTGCTAACTTCATCATAGCTGGTTCGGAAGTGGTATTAGTCAGCAAGAGTGAGCACACGCGACCAATGTTTACTATACTGCTTGTATATATTACCTGGCGATCTGCGACGAATTTAAGTGACAACAAGTGACGGCGAGCATCGCTGCGTAAATTAAAAATTTGCCAACTGAGGCCATTAATTTATCCTAAAATAAATTAATCCAAAAGTAACGAAATCGAACGTGTTTTCTTCTTCCATTCTCTGGCTGACCTAGGTGGCAGCACCAGTCGCGTTCGAAATCAACATTCGAAAACTTAGCCGACAGCCGGACATCGGCTGACGGCTAAGACCAATCATCCGTTGCAAAATCATCTGGAATCGTGGATGTTGATAATTTACCTGTTATCGTAGTTATCGACTTGTCAAATTGTTGCTACTGATTTAATTTGGAAAGAATTCTAGGCTGAATTCTAGCGATGGTGTACAAATAAAACAGCGATGATCTTTCGGACGATTTCGTCTTTGAGTTTCTGCATTCGTTTGCTGGCAAATGCTGCCTTATTAGTTGTTGAATTAGCAGGTGACAAAATTGCATCTCAGTATTTGTTACCTGTTAAAGTTGGTGCCCTCATTGACAACGGGGTGCATGGATTGATAGGTGCCCTGAGCTGGCTTATAGTCATTGATTATCGCCTTGAACTGCTCGTTCCTGGGCTTTTGGAAGTCATAATATGCGGGGGTGTGGCCTCCATGATAGACATTGACCACTTCTTGGAGGCGAAGTCGCTCCATCTGAAGGTTTGTCTGTCCAATGCGAACCGAATGAATTAAATTTAAAATAAAATGTTTTGTGGTGTGGACATATGCATTAGTTGGACAATGCAACGAAGAAATGAGAACGAGTGTAGAATTTAATTGCCTTGACGACATGGCTTGAAGAGTAAAAAGTTGAAATTTAACATCTTCAACGGGCGCCACGAAAATCAGATATGAAAATCAAGTACTCTGGACAGCTCTGGAGACCAAAGTTTTAAAGTACAAATGTATCTTCAGGGCTTAAAGGACTTCATTAAACTTTGTTGTATAACATGCTCTAGGGATATTGAATCCCTACTCGAGAAGTATGGTATAACGTTCCACTGAAGAATATTCAAAATCTGAATAAAAAAAAATTGATTGAAGATTGTCTAACTGATAACACTCCTGCTTTGCAATCAGAAGACACTGGTTCGACTCCCACAGCTATCCTGTCAACTGGGATAACTCCCCAAAAATTCGGTCACGACGATTAAGTTTCATTGTTCAACCTGTTTATGTTTAGCTGGCTTTAAACTATGCATGTATCACAAAACAACAAATAAAATGTATATAGCAAAGTTATACGACTTGTTTAAAAATAAGGTTGTATGTCATCTATCTTGTGTCGGTCAAGATTAAAGGACTTCATTAAACTTTGTTGTATAACATGCTCTAGGGAGTCTGCACTTGTAAACTTGCCATCAATACTAACATGTTAAACAACATTTTGCTTCTCGTTTTAAAACAAATCGTATAACTTTGCTATTTAACACGATGGTTATGTAGTGTAAACGCAGCTTTGTGACTACACGAGTTTTGTAAAACTTCAGCATCGACTTCCATTCAATATTAATCTGTCTATAAAACCTTTTCCTCTGTGTGTTCTGTAGGATGCTTTGCAGTTATCGAGGAGACCAATCTTTCACAGCACATCTTTGTTAGTTGCACTCTGGATTGCTTTAATCTTTGTTGCAATTTGGACTGGCTCTACCACCTTCATGCGTTTCTCGTGGATTTTCTTAACTGCTGGATTAAGTCATCATCTGCGAGATGGAATCAGACGTGGATTGTGGCTGTATCCCTTTGGATCCACGAGTCCATTGCCATATTGGATTTACATAACGGCTACAGCTTTATTACCACACTTAATAAGATTATGCTTAAGTTACGCACAAACTTCCGATGTCATTTCCAAATATCAACATGTGTACGAAGTGTAATTTTAATAGTTTTCAATAAACTAGAAAATATTATTGAAACTTTCGAGAATTGAAGGATGTATTTTTAGGACGAATTTCTATGCAAATATGAATGTTTTATCCAAAGACAAACGTTTATTGCTGCAAACTTTCTTTCCAAAACTAAAAACTGCTGTACAATTATGATTTTTACAGATACATGACTGAAAAGTAGAATTTTAGTTTTCATTTATATTCATTTTTAACTTGTATCCTATTTATTTAAAAATATAAGCTTATTACTGAATCCCCATCTTTCTAATTTTTCCATCGCGTATATCACCTGATCAATACTTTGGTATAATATCATGGGATGAACGGAAAATGATTACTGACACTGCACATAACTTTAAATTGGTAAATTGATGGAGATGGTTGAATTTAATGCTTATTTACAAATGAAATGTGTATACGTCTGTTTATAGGCACTCTTCGAATATTCAACTTGCAGGGTCTATATTAACTTAGAATTACAATTTGGAGAAAAAAATTCAATTCATAAAGCCTCGAACCATTTTAACTCCACAGAACAATTAATCCACTGCATTTAACATTCTTGTCACGTCTCAAACAATGTTAATAAAGGACATAAAAAGCAATACGTCAACGTATCATTCGGACCAAGAGTGCTTTCGATAAACTTCAGGCAATGAGAACAAACTTATACACACGTTCTGGTCTAATAAAGAATACCTTTAACCGTGCACCTTTAACACTCGCTTCCGTACTTTCGTTCAATAGTCTCTTCGTATCAAAAATCTTGTTTCATCTGTCTACTCCTCGAGGTAAAGAAAAATACGTCAACTGGTTGGAACTACATCCGATTTCCTGGCTCACTCACTTCTTGAATAAATATACACGGTGTATATTTATGGCTCGTGGAAACTGATACGCTTGAACCCTGAAGTTGAATCTTCAATTCACCTTTATAGTTCGGTTGTGAATTTCGTAGTTAATCAGCTTTGGAATTTCATAACGTGACTGATGTTCGCCACCAGCACAGATTATGGCCATATTTACTCCTAACTTCGAATGAAGCTTTGAGCGAGAGGTTTTAACTTCCTCACTCGACCGCGACTGCTGACCGACACCTGATTCTGATGGCCTTCGGTCGCCTGTGACGCACCTCTGACGGCTCCCGGGCTCCTCCGTGAAACTGGACGCGCAATACCCGAGGACCTCACACTGTCATCAGAATTGAACTCGTATTCGAAATCACTGTCTTCCCGATAGCGCACCGTTCTCTTGCGAGTGGCAATCCGCTTGGAACGTCTAGCCGAATTGTCATTGCTATCGTCGTCATCCTCGTCGTCCGAATCCGAATGACAGCGTTTGTTGCGTGACCTGTTTTCATTGGAATGCAAAGCACTGCGCGTCGCCTTGGTGCTGTTACGAGTCGTAGTCCTTCTGGAGCGCCGCACATCGCCAGATTCAGAATCCGAGGCACCATTCTGCTCCTCCTCTTCTTCTTCCTCCTCCTCCTCCTCCTCCTCCTCCACGGTTGAAAGCACTTTCCTCTTGATGAGCTTCTTGGATTTGGAAGGCTCCGAGTCTGACTTAGAGTGCTCCTGGTTCGAGCTCGAACCAGAGTCCGAATCGGATTTCGCATCTGAACTGGATTTTGATTCTGAATCAGAGTCGGATTTTGAGCCTGACGTCGACTTTGACTTCGAGCTGGAACGGGAACTAGACCTGCGTTTGGATTTGGTTTTCACGTCTGGTGAGTCAGAGTCACTGGAACTCGAATTGGAATTCGAGGGAGATTCCGAACGGGAAGGAGAAGCACTTTTGGATGCCCGTTTTCCGTTTCGCTGAACCGCTTTGGATAGCACTCTGCGTCTGCTGACTCTTCGTTTGGCCGCCGGTCTTCTCCGACAACTTTTCTTCTTTCCAACCTCCTCGTCGCTGTCATTGTCGCTGTTATTTTCTTTGCTGCTTTCATCGTCCGATTCAGAAGCTTTTTTGTTTTTGGTCTTGGCTCTACCCCTGCGCCCTTTTTTAATGTGACCGTTGGCCAAGCGTGATCCTGAAAGAAAATTTAATTTATAGATCACATCATACTACAACAAACCACTACTTTTTCCACTAATTCCCAGTCTTGAAACACCGCATAATAATATAATATTCTTATCTAATATCGTAACGACAAAATTATCAAAAAGATTATTACTCGACTTCCTCTTTGGCCTGGACAAAGCCAACCTTTTCGTCTGCCCATTTTGCACTTTGACTCCGACCATTTCCTCCCCATCTTCATCTTCGTCTTCATCGCTTTCTACTCTGCGACTCCTTTTCCTCCTCGATACTATTGAGAGGTTGTTTACAAAGAAATTTTAACAGGGCATCATACTATCTCGGGACAAACATCGTACAAAGATTGATTGACAAATGAAATAAAAAGTGATCGAGGCTCACCAAACACTTTTCTTCCACCAGAGCGTGTACCAAAGGTTCTACTGGAAGATGGTCCAGCACCATCGTGGGAACTGGACTGGGATGACGAAACTGGAAGATTGTTGCGTGCAGCCGGGCGACTAGAAGGTACCAATTCAGCCTTGGTGCGAGGGAGAGGCCTACGTCGGTTACTCACGTAACGCTTGTTTTGAATTTTCTCTTCATATTTAACAACGGAATTCCAGTCGCTGATTACGCCTCGAATGAGGTCTTCGAACATAGCTGACAGCCTAATCGTCATAGAGTAGATCTGAAAGAAGTAGTTGAAATTCAATCTATGCAATAAGATTAGCATTTCCATTCACTAATATTGAACTCACAGAATCAATTTTCATAAATTTCCAAAAATCTGACCAAGACTGTAAACTGAAATAAATGAAACACTTGCCCTAGACTTTTTGTTGATATTGTAATTCCTTGAATTCTGAAAAATGAGTCTTGCATCCCGACACACCTCAATGGGAGACTGATAATGATTTGAAATCAGCAACTCTCGAATGGTACCAAAATCCATCGGATTATCCACAATTGCTCTATAATCCTGAAAACAGAAGCAATACATAATATGATTATACACGCCTATTTAAAGGATATGAAACCAGACAGCAATGAACACTCGTACTGGATATTCAGCTGGATCCACCGGTGTACGGAATGGTTCGGAATCCTCGCATTGGATAATAAGAGCAATGAGTTCCAAGCAATGTTGCTTCCATGAGGTAAGGGAAATAGTTTCGCGATTGGTTCCATTCTTCTTTCTTAATGTTGGCCTCATGTGCTAATAAAGCAAAACGCTCAGCGTTATTAAAGCCAAAATTCTCAGATGTCATGCAAAACAACCAAACATAATTCACAAGCAAACAGATATATGCAGTGAAAAACACAAATGTCCTGAAATTCAAAAGCAAGAATCTTACTTTGTCGCGTTCCTCTTCACTGCTGTCTTGTGAATCTGATGACGAGCTTTCATCCTCAGTGTCACTCTGCATAGGTAAACTCGCCAAGATTTGATATAGTGGGCGAACATCAGTACAGAGAGTATCCCTTTTTGAGAGAAAGTTAGGATGTTAATTAAAACTCATAACATCAATAAGAGCATTTGAAAAAGCTTCCAAGCAAATGTTAAGCAATCTTAGTATTTGTATGATATTTTTATCAATTTTCTACGATACTCTTTTGTTAAACAAATTATGGAAAGCAGATACTTACTCGATAAACCTAAGGCACAGTTCGGTTACCATACGAGCTTGTTTAACAATAGGGCTGTTTGGCTCGTTAAACTTCCTCGTGTTGTTTTCGATGAATCTGACATCAAACTGAACTGAAGTTATTCGCCTAGAGTAAAATCAACTTTTAATAACAAAGTTCACGTAGATTTTACACATGCTGGAGAAACCAGCACCAGATTTCTCTAATACCACCATTATAAAAACTAGTAAAACTGTTTATTAGATTACCTGTAGAACCTATTTTCCACCCTTGCCTTGATAATGCTGAGATCGATAGGATACTCGACGATGTAAGCGTACATAGGATAGGAATTAAGGTCCACGGGAGCAATGAAAGGCTCGGCCACTGACAGTTCCATGATTTGCTCCAACCCTCTGAGAATGCGTTCACATTCTTTGTCCAGCCCGTGCATGGGCCACTCGTTTTTGCTGGGCTTGTACAACATCTCCTTGAGTTCATCAGGCAAAACGTCGATACTGCCGCCAACATCGATCGGCATCCCTACTTGGATTCGGGTTAGAAACAAAGTACAGGTCACGGCCTTTTAGTGAGTGTGGCCATGCAGAAGCAAAATAATTAGCGAGCTGAGGTGCGAAGCACTAACAGCGTGTTAATGAAGCACGTATAAAAAGCAAACGAGCGTGAACGGATATAAAACCAACAGTAAACTCAGCCAATCTAAAAAGCAGCGATACAACATTACATCTACAGCAATGCAATGCGAGGATGAACGTTGGCACTTACGATTTTCATCCAGGGGCTCCAAGTCCCAAGGGCTCATTTTTTCTCGCTCTCCGTTATCCCATGCAACATTGAAACACTGAAACATGCTGTCCGGGTATTTCGATTCAAAGGGCTCTTGAGAGGCAATTGTGCCAACCCACCATGCATTGTCGATCATGGACCTGAAGCGATCCCCTTAAAAGATAAATTAAATATATTAAGTTCAGACAACAGAAGATGAAATTAAATGATAACATCACATTGTTTAAATATAACCAGACGCACCTGCTTTCCAGTTGCGCCTCATGGCCAAATCGTAAGTCTGACGAAGGACGAGGAAGTCTATGACATCGGGCATGTCATGGTATTTAATGGAAAATGACTGATCAGTCATTCGGCCAGTCTCCGGGTCAATACTAGATAATTTCAAACAACACAATCGTGGGGGTCGGATCTCATATTTTATACCCACAACCTTCACTAGCTCTTGCTCCTGAAAACGCCAAAAATTCGAAATGTAGACTATGACAATGAAACCAACCAATTCAACTTCACGATGTTCACTTACCCGAAGATGCAATTTATACCAAGGTTGATTTTTCTCGCTGATCTTGTATTTTTTGCTTCTCAGTATCGCCTCCACGTAGCATTTGTGCCCTTGTTGAAAGTAAATGATTTCGTCTCCCATTTGAGGATAATAGGGAGCTTTGTGAGGTACTGTTTCAGTGAGCCATTTGGAAGGTTTAAATTCTGGGCGCACCTCGGCCGGTGGTTTTACTCGTTTCTTTTGCTAATATGTTAAAATGTCGTCAAATCTTCACGAGGCAAGAACGTTGCAGTTTCTAAAAATAGGAGAAGGCGTTTTACCTTTTGCTTGTCGGGCAGCTTTGATTTTGAACCAGAAGGCTGATCATCATTGGAATCGTCATCATCTTCCTCCTCTAAAATCGTGCGCCGCCTTCGTCGAGATGCTTTTGTTGGCATTGTCCTCTTTGGTGGTTGCAAATTGACGCCAGCATCTTGTGTCCAGTCAGAATATTCGCTCGACTCACTACATAGAAATGCAATACATCAGTTCATAGATACTATACCAACCATTGTCTAAATAATTAAATCATTCAATAAAATGTAACAGTTGGATATTTCTTCCAAGTCATTATACCACATACCTATCGCTATCACTACTGCTTTTCCACACCTTCTCGTTATCACTGACATCACTCGTCGAACTCATATTGATATGATCTGGATGCTATGTTGAGGAGAATAATTATGAATATCAAACAATTGAGTTAGAAAGGGTCCGAGCATCGTTATATTAAAACACAAACCTCAAAATCGCTCTCGTATGGACGCCTACGCGCTTTTCTGTCCTCGCCTGTCGATCTTGTTTTATAACTATGGGATAGTCCCTTGCGCTTACTTCGGTGAGCCATTTTATCCTCACTCTTGGAACTGGACGATGGCAATGGACGTCTTTTCTTTTCCTGCCTATATCTTGCCAGTTCCATTTCACTCAGCGCCAAACGTTTCCATTCAGCACTTTGCAAAACAGCAGGATCCATCGGACGCACAACCACTCTGCGACTCCACGCGAGCAAATCCCCTTGAGTCGGCGAAACCCTACTCTGCCAATCTCCATGCGACTGCCGAACACCTTCAACGTCCCCGCTGCGCCTCATACCCACACGACCATGAGAAGGTGAATTTACTATTTAAAATAGTGGGGGGAAAAGATAAGTACATTAGGCATGTCAAAGATAAAAAGGCCACCAAAATTATGAGAAATGTAATATTACTTTGACTCGGATGTCTCGATCCCATTGGACGTGGCGAAAGCGGACCTTGATTGTTACGCACACCGGAGCCTCCTTCCCCAGCACCTCCTCCTCCCTGTCGGCGACCTTCCTGCTCTCTTCGTAAGCGTTCTATCATCACATCAAGATCAGATGCTCTATCGTCGTTTGCTTCAGGAGGTCTGAGGGGATCAAACACTGCCACCTCCTCTCCCACCCCAGTGTTCACAAGATGAGGAATCAGTTGAGATTCGGTGCATTTTCCTCGGCCAGGCACCAACCGTTGGAATTCAGGAGGATAAGGATTGCCATCGATATTAACCAAAAATGGCGGTGGCATGAGATGAGGAGCCTGCTGAGTTTGCTCATCTAGCACGTGATGATTCACGTCACGAATCAAAGGTCTGTAATCGGTATGGAAAAATGATTCATCGGGTATCTGAAAAAAAGCAACAACAAACTTTAAGAAAATATCTCCAAAGTAATATGCCGAATACAAGACAGTCGCGTGAAATGCATACAACCTTGCGAAATTTTTCGTTTGATCCACATCCAAAAATGCTAAGATGACCGTGAGAATCTGTCGATGCGAATGACCTTCCGTCAGGTGAAAACTTGCAGTCGAAAACTGCCCCGTGCCCTTGGCCTTCAATTACGTTGAAGAAATTTTTGATCATCGTTCCAACTGTCAAGTCCCACAGAATGATCCTGCCGTCATGACCAGCGCTTAAAAATATGCGAGGATCAGTAGGATGGGTTTCGAGGACAAAAACTTCATCTTCATGACCCTGCAATTGACCACAAATGCATAAATTAATTCACAGAGTTTAGAGAGCAATTTGTTCAGGCTTAATCAAACACAGTAAATACCTCCAAAACGTATACAAGGTTGCCAGTAAAAGAATTCCAGATTTTTATTGAAAAGTCGTTCACTGCCGTGATCACATATTTGTCGACAGAGTCCCATCCAACCATTGTTACTTTCAATCTTGTGATTTTGGTGTCATCTGAATCCACTGATAAATCCCTGAATTTATTTTGAACATAAATTTTTGTCTCCGCAATTTTGAGGTTGGAAATAAAGACTGGTTAACTAAAATTTACCCTGGAAGGCGCGTTGACATTCTCAACTGAATTTTCCTCCAACTTTGTCGTTCAAAGCGCCAAATGAGAGCAGTGCCGTCGCGACTGCCGGTAACAAAGCGCTCGCTGTTATTAGCAAACTGTATGCTGTCTACTCGATCCTGCAATAGCAATTACATCAGGATTTAATATAAAAAATGCAATCAACGAAATACAAAATTATTAAGCCTGAATGATATTTACAGAATGGGCCTCCATTTCGAGAATTCTTTCTGGCCCATTTTGGCCGTAGACATTGTAAACCCGTACATGATGATCTGTACTTCCCGTAGCAACAAAGATACCACCCGGACTAAATGATGAACATTGCATCTGAGCCCCAGGTCTGTTTCTTTCCGTATATCTGCGAGGCTGAGGGCTGAAATAGATAATGCATTTAGAAATCATATTCATTTAAATGACAATGCCTTGTAAGTTATCTGATAATAAGTGTACCCTAAACTTACTTAAATTTATGGGTTAGCACATTCCATTGCCAAAAAAAGATGCATCCATCATTTCCAGTTGAGATCAAGTACCTATCCACTCCTTTTGGACATGGACAGAACTAATTTTAAAAAAAATAGGAAAAGTAATAAGTACAACAGCACTCCGAAAGAAAACAAATGCTTTAATGGTTAAAAAAAATGCAAAAGAAAAACCTTTAATGAAGTAATCATTGCAGTATGCCCTGTTAGGATGGCCACAGGAGATGTGGTTCGCAAACACCACACTCTAATAATTTTATCACAACTGCCAGCAGCAAGTAGAGAGTTCTCATAATTGACAGCCATGTCAGTAATTTCGGCTGAATGCCCACGGAGGGTGACCAACAATCGGCCTTCTGATGCATCCCAAATCTTCACCAAAAGATCATCAGCTCCCTAGAGGAATTTTAAAAATTAATTTACATGGCAACTCAAGACATAATTGTTGCATATCTTTATCACACTTACGGTGAAAATATAACGCCCAGTTCTGTCAAATAAGAGACAATAAACTGATGATAAGTGACCCAGCCTCCGGCAGCATAACTGCAAGGATTTGTAATATTTTGTGGGAAATAACTGCTGCACCAACACAGGACCACATAACTCTCTGGCAAGAATTGTTTGTGCTAAACAAGTAAAAGTCACAAAGTTTAGCAACAATTTTGGACATGATTTTCGGTCTTGAAGAAAGCAGTTTTAAGAGGCTCACTAACCTGTATTTGGATGTTTTAACAGTTTGAGAGGTAATGTCAGAGGGCTGCCATGCAGCCTAGTTATCAATGCAGTAGGCGTTATGGCAGGTTTTAAAAGATCTGGAATTTGATATGAAATTAATTTAGGAGATGACGTAATAACGAGTAACAGGATTGAGGTTTAATGAAACAGAAGAATACTGACCACCCTTCACCCTTAGTAGCGACTGTCTTCCAGCACCCAGCAAAGACCCAACCCCAGTCACACTGGGCTGAACCTCCTTGTCCAAAATTGGTCCAATTCGTTGGCATGCTCGAAGCAAATGATCAAACGCTATATGAGGATTGCACTGGACCTTTAAAGAGCATTAAAAAGCTTGCTATTATAATCTGATGTACAATCAAGAATTAAAGGAAGCCACTGTGCAGTATTACAAACTTCAGTACATCCAGGGTTACCACCAAAAATTCTCAATTCGATTTCTCCAATATTCCCCAACTAATTTTCAGTAATTTCTATGACATTTTACATGAAATTGGCGCAATATTACTTCACGATAATAAATAGTATTATAATTTTCAAGCCCTGGATCGAACATCAACAAGCTACATAGGCGAAAATTTTAGAAGATATAGATCGCAGATGGCGAATTTCAATAATTGATAGTGAAGTAAATATAACGTGCTAGCTTTTTGAAAAATATTTCAACACTATCACATTTCTGTGGCCTTAGAAAATTTTCAGAAACATAATTAATACTGCCAGAAACGCCAATGGCGAAGGGTCTTGTATGATGGGGTTTAGTCTGTGACATCGTTAAAAAATTTGTTTTGCAATAGTAAAATCAAGGAAAACTTTAGGAAACATTTTTAAAAACTGAATAATTTCGTACATATCTATGAAAAATAATAAGAGAATATTGTGGCAACGTTTAAAAAAAAAAAATAGACCAGGCATAACAGATATTTCAACCACATTTCCATTCTTAAATTTGCTAAGTTGCAAAAACCAGTTTCAGAAACCCATGCCCAGTGAATTTCACACCAGTTTGAGAAATCAGTAAAATTCTACGAAATATCAAAAAGTTTTGATGGCCAAAAAATCCTCTATTAAATTCAGAAACGTTTAGCTCACTGAGCTGCGTTTAAAAACTTTAAAAAACTTCTTGATTTAAAAATAGCAAAACAATCTCAGTTTTCCAGACATTTTCACGAATTTTCAGCAAATCACTGACACTTTTCCATTTACCTTACATTCCCTGACTTTTCATAAGGTGGGGACCCAACATTTAGTGAATGTGTTCAATGATTTATAGTGAAAACTTTAAATTTGCGTAACGTAGAGAGGCTTGAAATACAGCAGCCAAGAAGTTACTCAAGGAACGTAGTGGCAATCTGTTTTGAATGGTTCACTAGGCGTTCATAAGTCCCATAACTATACAGTAAATTATCAAATTTAAATAAATGCAGCTGTTATATTAGGTAAATTTGAGAAGATAAAAGCACGCATTCAGCGTATCAATTATTTCAATCCGTGCTTATTTTCCGCGTATTTAAAAAAATCAAAAAACAAGAATACGATTCCGCAATGCCATTTAAAGCCCCCCACCATAGCGCATTACTACGTCACGATGCTTCGACCAATGAGAAGCCTCGATACAACCAGAAGGTCGTCATGTTTGTCAGGTTTCCTGATTGGCCAAAGGAGCAGTACCACGCCGTGACGTCACGTGTGGTTCTATCGGCTTTATTATGTAAATTTCCTGCCAAATTCCAACTTGTTTTTCTCAAGTTTTCGCGTTTCATGTTAAAAATCCGCGATTTTCAACTGTGGATTCGTACTCGGCTGGGGCCGGCCTTCAAAACGCACCCCCACTCGAGGCCCTTGTCAAAAACATCATTATTTGCGAATTTTTAATTTTAATATTTTCGATCGAAATTAATTAAAAACTATCGAAATTAACGTACCAGGTCTTGGTACGTCCGTTTGTGTTCATTTCCCAGCCAATCGAGACGCTTCGGTAACAACTGCAAAAAACGAGAAAATTCGAATTTTATTCCCGAGTTATTTCGAACGGGCGTTCGAATTCCCACGTTCGAAAGTTAGACTGTTTATTTGACGTTGTTTTGATTGCGACTCCACGTGGAGTGCACGAGGTTCAAAAACAAGTGTCCGAGTTCAACACCTATAACATGGTACGAATGGCCTACCTCGTTTTCCTCAACTTCTTCGATTAGCGCCTGAAAAGACAAAAGAAACGCGCTTAGAATGTGCTAAATGCCGGGCGAGGATGTCCGGGAAGATGTTCCCTACCTGAGCTGCCCTTTGACACGGTCCATTGGCCAAATATCGAGCGATTAAGAAATAAAGTTCTGCAAGAAAATCAACAGAAATCGGTTGGTGTTTGACGAACGAGGGCGACGATATTCGAAAGCAATTTCATAATCCAGTCAGTAAGAACTGGCGATTACCTGCTTCGATGTCAGAACTGTTGCCGCGAGTACTCCGAACGCCTTGCATTGTCCACGGCTGTTGCGGCGTCCACGAAATTTCGTTTAAATTTTAAATCTGCCCGAAATTGCTTCGTATAAAGCAGCCATATCACGACACAAAATTGGGGCAGCCATGAATCACAGGAAACGACTTTCCAGCGATCATTCCACAAGCCTCGTTTTCGCACCCCTCGTAACCAGCCGCGGCGAAATAGTCCCAGATGGAAACGGCCCGAAGAGCTTCGGCAGAGCTCGAAACGCATCCCAGCCAGTTTTCGCTGGCGAATCTGTGCACCTGTAACAAAAAATATAGCGTAATTTGTTAATTATAAAATTTGTAACGTGAAACGATAAATCCATATTGCGCTAACCGGAATTGGTTTGTGTTCGAGCGCGCGCATGCGCAGGTGC
>JAQGAF010003502.1:0-17371 GCA_034687865.1 Kryphioiulus occultus
CACCACACCACCCACAATATATATTGTTTACATTTTGATTCTTGAGCAAATACTACGATTTTCAACACGGCGACTTTTATCAATGAATTATGGTGCTCAAGCTGCTTTACAGGGTGTCTGCACCACCGAACCTGTCTAAACTGATATCGTCGGGACCGGTGCTGAGTATTAATTTAGGGAGGTTATTAGCTTGGACAGATTGAGGGCATGCAAGAACCTACCACTGCTAATAAACATGTGGTTCCTACGAATTTGGGGCTACACTAGAAGCTGCCTAAAATAATTTCCTCTCTAAAATAATAAAATGTGCCAGTCCCGATATGGGACCCATGTATGCAGTTGGACATGTCTGAAATAATATCCTGTCTAAAATAATATTAGACACCTGTCCCAAGAGTAAGCTACTGATTAAGAAAGATTTTTCTACACTGTAAAAACCAAAGCAAAACATATCGAATGTCAGGTTATGGAGGTTTATCGGATTTTATGCGGGTTCCAGATGATATTACTTTAGACAGCATTTGTTTAGACACGTTCAACTGTACAGATATGTAGGCCTATCCATACTTATACATTTTTCAATTCAAGGAATTAACTTAGTGGTGGTGTAAAGATTACATAGAATTAACTTTGAGAAATCATCAGCAATGCACATGCAAACCTGGTGTACTTAAGACGTCTTTATAGAGCCGTTTTCATGCAAACAGCATGCTATCGCCAAGTAAGATGCTGTACTGATTACCAGCCAAGTCCATGAGTCCAATTTACGCCGGACTTAATTACGCAAGAACCCTCACACTGACAAGATTTGAATTTTGTTGGGTCTCTCATGTAGATTTTGAATTCTTACGTCGTACAAGTGACCAATAACCTAACCGGATGCATGTCCGTTTGATTAAAAATCAAAATTTCACCTCGTATATGGACAGTATCAGCACACAACAAACTTGCAAATTACTACATTAACACTAACGCCACCTGATGGACGAAGCCACAACCACGAACAATTCGAAAAGCCCACGTACGCGTACAAGCACGTCAGTCAAACAACTCAAGAAATCCAATAAACTAACCTTAGCGAAATTTTCCGATCACGAAGAAGTAAAAAACACGATTTTTTTCGATTTATTATTATTATTTTTCGAGACATGCAATATTCCGAGAGAGAGTCGAAATAAATCGGAAAACCTCACCGGATGTGGACTGGGTCGCTAGCCCAGCGATAAAAACCCCCGCAGAATTAGATGTCGGAAACGATTCCTACAATCCTCGCCCCGTGTCGAACGACAAAAATGTATACCCAACAATAATATATCGTAAAAATACGGCATTTTTCAGCCATTTTTCCGATTTTAATCGAAACCCTTGAGAAAGAATCGAATTTCGTTGCAGCTTTTTTTTTTGTTCCTTTTTTTTCAAATAAATGGAACAGAACGCCCGCGTTCCGAGCAAGCCGTTAGCCGACGCAGGCAGCGCCATCTGTCGGCCGCTAACGGCAACTGGAGACATAATTTCATCGGCTGCGGGACGTTCGGGTCGGCTCTCGATGCTGGTGAACGCGGGACGTTGCGGGGATTTGGTCCCGATGCCAAACCGCGTCATTTCGTGAGTAATTTTTGTATTTAGCACGTTTTTTCTAGTTTTTGAAATGCACCTTAAAAGCGTTCGAATCTAGCCGTGTCAGCCGCCAGCCGTTCTAGAACGCGCCGAGGCCTTATTCGAAAGCCGAACAGCTACGAAGGCAAAAACGGCGAAAGTTTTTGTACGAGTTTTTTGGACTTTCCGAGCTTGGAAAAAAGCCATTTATTGCGCAAATTTCGTTCGTTTGTTGGCGATTTTCGTCAGAAACAGTGCGTGGGAAAGGTTCAAAGGGCCTGCGTTTGACTGCGGGTATACAGTAAGTTGGGCTCGGATGCATGGCGCTATACTTGCCCTATAAGCCGTAGGGACCAAAGTGGCGTGGGACTGGGACGTTGCAGGTCCCTAAAAATGAAAATTGTAAGTATAAGGCATGTTTGAATCAAGCGATCAATTTTGGCTTCAGAAATTAGGCGTAATTACGACTTCAGTACCTGATAATTACGCTCGGTATTTTGCCGACCCTACATGTTACTTTCATGATTCCTATATGGGACCCTACATGGCTAGTAATAACGTCAATTTTAAAAAATACGGGCGCGGTACTGATGGATTGATGGTCTATTATCATTACTGACGATTACGCGATTTTTCGCATAACTTAGCGGAACAAGTATCGGAATAATGACAGTAGAACCGGCAATATACGATCAGTATCTGTCTTTATAGTGTTGAAATTGACAACATTGTTAGTCATTGATGTTCAATTCTCATTTCTAACGATTATACGATTGTGCGAATAACTTAATGTCAGTATATCGGAATAATGACAGTAGCATGCCCTGACCGTGTATGGTCGGAAATACGATCAGTATCTGTTTGTATATATTGTTTAAATTTTTCGTGTAGGGTCTCCATGTCGGTTTTGCATTTTTATATCGTTAATTGAGACGATCCAAAAACCAACACCCGCAAGTGCAAAAAACCTCGATAAATTATTGCAGCCGTTAAGTATTTCTTTTTTCTCGTTTACGTATAGTATGCAATTCGCACAAATTTATCCAATTAACATTCACTAATGATGTACAGTATAGTATTTTTACATACTGTATTTGTATGTGACATGGCTTTAAAAGTAGTTTTTAAACTGCTATAATGTTACGCTTTTAAGCACTCACAAGCTCTTCGTGAACTTCGTGTTGTTATTGCCAATAAATTTCAATTTCAAGTAAGAGTCGTCCGTCGTTTATTTAACGTGTTAAAATAAATAATTAACGATGGCAAAAATTGGCGAAAATTACGCGAAATTTGAAAAATCGAACGTTCGAAATCAAGTGCATTCGATTTCTGACGCGATGGCCATTTTTGTTGTATTTATTTATAAATAAACAGCGCGGAATTTACGGCTTTACTAAACACGCATTCTACTCGTATGTACGAGTGTGATATCAATAAATTTCGCGCTTATAATAGTAATTTATTAAGGCGAAAACATCCTCAGACGTTTTTATAAGCTTCGCGAACGTCTATTCGAATCATCAAATTCGAAATAATCGAACGCGGAATACGGAAATGACGTGTTTGAGCGCGTGCACCGAACTCGAATCATTTCCGAGAATTTAAAATTCTGGAATTACGCCTCGTGCGTGTGCATGACGGGAATAGGAAAATTCGAAAATTCAAAAATAAGAATTTCTATTTGATTTATTTTACTTTAGGACGAAATTTGATAGTCTATCTGCGCTTCAGATATTACGACGAAAAATTGTTGTTAAAGTTACTGTACATGCACATTTACTTCTAAAATTGCACAGATTTTATTTTCGCGTGTATTTATTTTCGTCAATTTTTTAAAACGGGTTTATCGTATATAAAGTCATCATCACGTCACAAACAGCATTTTCATAATTACAAGTTTGTTAATTTGATATCAAAAACTTAAAATTGAGTGGAAATAAACCGCGGATTATTTGCCCCCAATATGTCTCCCTTGTGCAATTTTTAACTGTCTGATAAATTGCATGGGCCATCATATGCTGTAGGGCTTTCGCTGTATAATTACGAGTTTGAGAATTTGCAATTGAAAAAACTGGAAACTGGTTCAAAATAATTCGCGGTTAATTAACATGTACATTACATGTATCTGCAATTTGTACGTCTTGAAATCGCCTATCCATCTATGACTAACAAATTAATGCATGGGGCATGAAAGGGCCTAAACGGTCCTATCAAGTCTTAAAATTACATGACGATCAATATCCATTAAAATGTTCAATAGGCCCTTACCCCCATAAAATATTAAGTATACATGCACGTACAAGTAAGATAAAATTTTCGGGATCCATGTTCGAGCTCTTGTTTCAATAAGTTTGACACTTAAAATAAAGTGGACATTTGTTAGTAAGATCGCTTCAACCTTATAAGGGGCTTCAAACGTGCATCAGATATCAAATATCTAATTAGGCAATATACTGTATGTCATGATTTTATTTGCTTTACAATATATCGCTGATTAAATTTTACTCAAAATACGCAACTGGAAATCAGTGGACATCCCCAAGTCTTCGTTAACTCTATAATTACGAAATTTATAGCGTCCCATTTGTTCCAATTATAGGGTAATAAACCAGAAATCAGATTTCCCATTATTACACATTTTCGCCGTATACATGTATATAGAGCTATTACTATATTTAATAAATTTAACGGACAACAGTGCATGTTGCACAACGTATACTGTATTTTTTTTGCGAAATTTATTTCGTAATTGAAAAGGCCCTTTGCATGTATCCGTTTTGTATGGGAAATGCTCGTCCTGTTGCAAATGTATAAGGGAAGGAATCAATATCCTTAATCTGTATAAATGACTAATCTGTGATTAATAGAAGAATTGGCGCAGTCGGCCTTCAACACGATGGGCTTTCATCAGTTAATCCTTAAGTCATGAATGCATTGAATTATTTACTTGAAATTAATAATTGAAAATTTGCCAGTTGTTCATGCAGCATTTATGGCATTTACTGTATACTTGATGTATTTAAACTTAATGCTCACGTAATTCTAAAGATTTTTACCTGTATGTATACACGTACGATTGTACGTGTATACATACACGAGTGGCTATAATTTCAGAAATCTTGGGAGTTTTTTTGGCATATCTTGAGCATATTGAGTTTTTAAAACACATTGGTTTACTTGATTTTGCATATACTGTATGTCTGTGAGAAAATTTATGAAGTAAAAGCTCAGGAAACGGTTTAAAAATCACGTTGAATTTGCATAACATTTGCATTTAACACAAAACTGACATTTTAGCATGTTTTGCTAAATAGTTATATAAGGTGTTTGCGAACCCATTTCCATTCAGTTTTAAGTCTTGTCTATGAGACCTTTTTAAAATCTGACATTTTTCAACACATGACCTAAACGCCTAGATAATGACTGGTAACATTTTAACATACATGCATGGCATGTTACAATTCGTGTTAAATTACGTGGTTTAAAACTGATTTAATAGTCTTTGGTCTGAGGCTTCCCTGAGGTCCAATGAGTCAATTAATTCGCATGCATGTCATATGTCAATACATATTTTTACTCTCGCACAAATGAATCATTTGATCAATGATTAACTATAATCGAAATTCGTTTTGAACACCTCTGGTTAAAATTGTGAACTCAAAGTTTAATTTCTTTTTGAATTCGTTACGATATTTGTCCCGTACACACTGCTGGACCTATGGCACACCCTGTGTGTTTATCGTGTTTTTGGGTCATTTTAGAACTTTATTTAATATTTGGAAAACATTATTGGGTTTTAGAATGCAAATTTTGGAACATATAGAATATATTGCGTTCTAGAAGAACGCAATTTATGGAACATTTTTGAACATTTGGAACATTATTGTGATCTAGAACGCAAATCTTGGTGTTCTAGACACCCTAGAACGTTCTTTTAACATTTTGAACACGCTATTTATTGTGTTCTACAACGCAAGTTTATTGTTCTAGAAGACAAATCTTGGTTTATAAGACCATCCACATTATAAGAGAAGGATGCAAATCAACGGTTCATCTAAAATTTTCGCTATTCAATGCCAGTAAATTAACAGAGACGTATAACATTAAAACTTATAAGACTTATAAGCGTTATCAGCGCATCATATCTGAGTCTGTCTGTCTATTAAGGGGCACGCTCGCGACACCCTCATGGCTCATTCACGTACATGCATATATGCATATATAGCTATAGGGGATGACCATATGCGTCTATAAGTAGCATATGCACGCAGTTACGGCTCATAATTTAATCAAATAAAAGGGGAATGCGTGCGTGATGAGTCTCCCCGCAAAACTTATCGGCGTTCACGCATGAAACGTGACAAAAGATATGGACCCTATTAATTCACTTTCGCAGATTTTTTTTCCAGGTTATTATTTTTGTCTCGCATCCACGCATGCGTGCGTGTATATGTATGCGATACGCTATAAGGGTCGTGCACATATCAGAAAGCGTATACGAACTAGTACAGGCTGACTCGTATAAGGGGCAGTTGAACCTGTATAAACTGATATCCTCGGGACCGGTGCTGAATATTAACTTAGAGAGGATATGACTTTAGGGAATGTTTGCTTCGACAGGATCTACTGTGGAAACTGATTCAAAAATTATTGAATATCAGGTTACGGAGGTTTATTAGATTTAACGTGGGTCCAGCATGCACGTTGAGACTGGCAGCCGACATTAGCTTAGAGAGGATATTACTTTAGACAGATTCTACTGCAGCTTGAAAGTCCGCTTTTGAACGGGTTTGAATATGCGTCACAAGCCCTTAACATCACAAGTTCACAACGAAAATCCAAGGGCAAGAATGTCCATGTTGCATGATCTTTGAGCTGATGTACAAAACTTACAAATACTTAGTGAAGAAAATGACTTAGTTGGCCAAAACAAAATGCACCTCACTAATAAGGGATCTTGAGGCCCCTGACCATATGGCCCAAAGGGCTCTTGTTTATATGTGTGAAATTCAATTCAACTCAGTACCTAAAACTTTATTACTGAATGTACTGACGTTTAGATATCAATTTAGATATCAGTTTAGCTATCAAAGGGCCTTTTTCGTGATGGTTCAATTCAACTCAGTAACGGTACCTACAACTATTATACTGAAGATACATTTAGTGACCAATCTCGTACATGTGATTAGTGCGTGTACTTGAGGTCCCTAACCCAAAAGAGGACTCAAAGAGTCCTTTTCATAAGGGGATTGTTACCTCATCTATCAGTAACAAACCTATATGGGTGAAAATGTCCCCAAATGAATGCTTTAACTTAATTGTAGTACACTTAAATGTACTAAAAGCCTATAGCTCTAAGGCCTATCTTTATGGAGCTAGGGCATTTCAATGAGAATTCAATGAACATTCTAATTACATCGTGTACTCTTGGAATAATGTACATGTATATTGGAATAGTTAAGCATTGCACTTTTGGAATAATGAATTTTGGAATAATGTATATTGGAATAGTTACGGATGCATAGTACTTTTGGAACTTATACTATATACATGCATACACAACTTTTGCCATATATTGCATGTCGAGATTTCAGCATGCAGCATAAATACAGACACTTGAGCAACTTTGGGACCATATAGATTTTTGGGACCATTTTGTTTTTGTGACCATTTAAGTTTTTGGTATCCATTTAAACTATTTTGAAGGGTCCGTATAGAAACTCCTAAAAGTTGCGAAGGACCCTTAGCATGCCACAAAACTGATTTTGTAGATTCGGGTATCAGTTATTTGCATGGTAAATAACATTAAAACCCATGGATCTCAGATTATGTTTCGATCCGAGCACCCCCTGACAGGGTCACTGGGACCCCCACGACCACAGTTGGTGCAACACTGGTTTATCGAATTGAAAAGTTTTCAGTCTGCTGAATTAACACGTTTTGCGTCAAGCGTCGCCATAAGCCATTAAAATCCATCATGGTTCAAAAAGCATGTTCTGAGAAGAGGGGGTGAGGTTTTTGATACTATGAATACTATCAAGTACTCTACATGAATTATTCATGGAGCTCGTTATCTAAACGCTTAATTCCAGGTCCATTAAAAATATTTAGACTGTATGGATAGCTGGGTGTATATTGAGATGCAATGGTTTAAAATACGTTCACTTTGATTTTTTAAGCAAATTTAACTCTTTTTTTTTTCAAATTAAATAGGACCTACATGTATATGGTCCCATGCAGGATTTTTGGTAGAAGGGCGTTGATCGAATCTCATTAACAAAGTCAGAGATCAATTACAGGTCCTAACAACGGAGGATAAAAATAACAATTAAGTTTACATTTAGTTACGTGCATTCGAAGGAATGTTTTTTGTTTAATTTAATAAATTTAATCAATTTAATTAATCTGCAAATTCGCAAATTTAAAATTAAAAAAAAATTATTCCTAATACTGTCCACTGAATACATCGTTAATTTTTGTTATTTTTCTGTATAGTGTAAGTAAATTTTTTTCCGTTAGATTTTATTAATTTCCCCGAGTCAGTATCACATTTTATGTCGTCAATACTACTAAATAGTGATTTTCAGAAGCATCATCTACCACAGTGATGACACGAAATTGTATAGGAAATGGTGAATTTTAACCCAAATTGTTATTTTATGAATCAATCAAATGCAAAAATTCCATGAACCTAATGCAGATTTCGTGACTTTTCCACGACCATGATGTACATTTCATTACTTTTCCATGACTTTCACGACTTTTCCACGATTTCCATGACCGGTAGACGCCCTGTGTAACAGTATCACGACGTTCGAATCAGAATAAAAACTTTCTAAAAAGCGCCACGAATAACTGACGAGGTCAATCACCATCAGCGAAGTTTTTGTAAATATTTCTTAAAATCATCTTGTCGTGTTTTTCATGAAAATAATCACGTAGTACCGACGTATCGATAACTACTTTTGGCTAAAAAATTAGCACGTTTATCGGACTGCAACCTATCGAACGCGTTATGGCGTTCCAAAATACGCGTTCGATTGTTCCAAAATACGCGTTCGAATGTTCCAAAATACGCGTTTGAATGTTCCAAAATACACGTTGAAACGTTCTAAAATACGCGTTAAAACATTCTAAAATACGCGTTCGAATGTTCCAAAATACGCGTTGAAACGTTACAAAATGCGCGTGTTGAATTTCTGGGACCCTTATGTTTGTTTGTTCTTGTTCGTTGTCGATACCATGTCTCGTGTTTTCCCCCCAAGCTCAATCAGATTTTCCCATTTCCCCCCAAAAAAACCTCGTTGTGAGTCATAAGGGGAGGAAAAGCAAAAGCAATTGCAGTTGGTGTCGATTGCCCTAAACGTTTCCATCACAACATCACTAAGACAACATTTTTTTCTCCGTCATTTTGATTCGACGACTTTGGCAATTGATGTGAGGGGATCACAACCAACTATCAGATCAGATTCGAGGGATTGGACAAGAATATGTGACCAAAAAATTAAACCAAAAAAATCAAAATGAGCGGTACTCACCACGCTATGACGTCATCGGAGGAACCGGAAGCGTCGTCCTAGTTCGACGATCGTCCGCCAGGGGACCGGAAGACTAGCCGAATTTCGAAGCACGGGCACTATGACGAACTCTGACCCCGAAGGGAGCGAGGTCATGGGTCACTTCCGGTACGGGATGGCGAATGGAGAGTCAAGATGGCGGTCGTTGGATCGAAGAGCAAGATGTCAACTCATCTGCCACCATATCAAGATGGCGGCTCGACCGAAAGTAGAAACAACAAGATGGCGTCTCGTTCAAAAGACTATGAATGCTGAAGGATCATGACTGGAGATAATGCTGATGAGGAAGAGCAATATGGCGGAACATCCGGGTTCAAAAACAAGATGGCGGCACATCCGGGTTTGAAATCAAAATGGCGGCATATCCGGTTGAAGACCAAGATGGAGTCTCATGTAATTTTAAATTCCGGTTTACGATCAAAATGGCGGTCCTTCCAGTTGAAGCTCAAGATGGCGTCAAATCCGGTTTAACATTATGATGGCCTCTCATGCATTTGAAGCTCAAGATGGCGTCACATCCGGTTGCAGATAAAGATGGCGCCAGTCATCAGGTTTAAGACCAAGATGGCGTCACAATCGGTTTAAGATAAAGATGGTGTCTCAACCAATTGAAGCTCAAGATGGCGTCTCATCAAGATAGCCGCACTTCCACTTGAACTACAAGATGGCGGCTAGTCCCGCATGAGAAAAATGTCGACTATCAAGATGGCGTCTCATCCAGTTGAAGCTCAAAATGGCGCCTCACCCAGTGGAAGATCAAGATGGCGTCGCATCCTGTTTAAGACCAAGATGATGCCACTCATCCAGATGAAGCTCAAGATGGCGGATCATCCGCACTTTCGCTTGAACCGCAAGATGGCGGCCAGAGCTGCTGGACCATCCCTCTCCAGAACATCCTGCCGAAGGCGGAAGACCAAGATGGCGCCACTCATCCAGTTGACGCTCAAGATGGCGTCACATCCCGTTTAAGAGCAAGTTAGCGCAACTGATCCAGTTGACGACCGTTAGCTCGGGGTACGGACCTGATGGGTGAAAGCGAAAACGACAACTTTAGCGACTAGTCCTAGAGGGCGCCACGCACAGTGCACGATGGCGTCCGTGGCGTCGTACGGAGCGCCGTTGGCGCTCGTGGCGTCGCAAGTGCAAAACTGACAACTAGCAAACTACTGCTTCGGCTGCGGGGCCTCCATCTCGTATAGAAATGGAGCCAGGCTGCTGTTTTGTGACATTACCAATGGCGCCTCTTATTACATTCTTTTGCCTTTGAGTTTTCTCTTTTAGTCGAATTCAATGAATCACACGCAGGCGGCGATCGCAGCGCCACCACCCGAATCATAATAATAATAACAATAATAATGGCGCGACGCAACGCGAGCCATAGAATCGGGAATAAAAAAAAACCCTCTCTTTTCTGGCGCAGATTCTATATCACTATTCGCCATGTATAGTGAGTGAGCCAGGCGCACTTTTCAATGTACTTTTATTTCGATCCCCGTTCGCTTTTTGAAAGATGGGCTTCCCTCCGTTGTTGGAGAAGACAATGGACCGACGATAAAGGGGGTGGCGAGGGGGGGCCATGGGGGTGAATGAGTATATGCCATAGTGCATTCGAACGCTTTGGTGTAAGCGTATACATGTAGTAGTGAGCCAGTGAAAAGATATGGGAGCTAAGAGACGAATTGCGAATGGAAAAGGCTATAGAAAAACGCGCAAAAAAGTCCTTTTCAAACGAAATTCCCCCGCACAATGGACGCCGTAGAGCGAGAGCAGGGTCGTCAGTAATGGCGGAAGGAGAAACGGGAGAAATGGGCGAAATGCACGGCAACACCCACCCTGTACGTGTAGACCGGGAAAAGCGCCCCGTGCGGAGAATGAGGAAAGGGAACAGGGCCCTGCAACGAGCCTGATGGAAGGGAAGGCGTGGCTTGCCTGCGCGAGCTGCTTTTGGAACGTTCGAAATCACTAACAAAAAGTATTCGAAAGTCTTGCCGTTCGAAAAAGTCTTTTGCGTTCGAATGTCTTTTCTGTTCGAAAGTCTTTTGCGTTCGAACAACGTCCAATTACTACATAACAGTTTTCTAACACTATCATACAATTTCCAATTACTTTAACAACTTTTAACGAGTTTGACGTAGATTTCAATGATTTCGAACAATTTGTAATGATTCGGAAACAATTTTCAATGACTTTCAAACAATTAAGACAACTTTTAATGAGTATGACTATCATGCATTGATTTCAATTAATTTTCAAAAGACCTTAATTCAAACAATTAGAACGAATGTTCAATGACCGTCAAACGATTTTAAGGAGCATCAATAAACTTTCGAACAGTTAATGATTTCAGTCAATGTTTAAAGACTATCATACAGTTATCATTGAAAATTCATTGAAATCAAATTCCTTGAAATTTTTCAAAGGCTATGATAAATATCAAGACTTTTATACAATTGTTAATGACGTTCAGTTTTTTTTAATTTTGACAAAATCATTGCAAATCATTAAAAATTGTTTGAAAAGTCTGTATTCATAACAAATTCAATGAAATCAAAATCATTGCAAATTGCTTCCAAATCTTAATGAATCTGTTTGAAAGTATTTTTTTAAACAATTTCCATTAACTTACACAATTTTCAACAACTTTTTAATGATTTTGACAATTCTCAATGACTTTCAAATCATATCATTTTATTAAATTATATCATTGGTGTGGGTGTTTGAGCACAGACTCAAGCAAGCCCCTCGCAAAGTGTTTGTCCCGTTGTGCATCTTGAATCTTCAGGGCCAAACGTTGAAAATATGAAGTTGAAACCACAGAGTTTGGGACCCAAGGCAGGCTGGGGCCCAGACAGCAAATCGATGGAAGGGGACGAGGAGAAATGTCAATATTGAACAGCGATAGAATAATCGGATTAAGCTAGTAACAAAGCTATTGTAGGTGGCGCTGATAACATCTAAAGGGCATTAAAGAACCCATTCATTGTACAGGGGGTCCCAAGCTGTATTTTGACAGGGTGGACACGTCATTAAGGTCACTCATTAGTCGTTGAAAAGTCTCGGATCGAATTTTATGCCATCAAAGTGCTGAAAAAGTTATTAAAGCATTAAAGCTCATTAAAGTCATTCTTCCTGCAAAAGTCATGGATTGAGTTCAGGTCATTAAAGTGCTTCAAAAAGTAATTAATCCATGGGCTTAAGATTCCGGTCATTGAAGTGCCGAAAAGGTTATTTGTCATTAATAAAGTTTGACTTGAGTCTTTGAACAATTGAGTTTCAAGTCACTATAGGACTGAAAAGTCATCAGTCATTATTTTTAAAAATCCATGGACTGAAGTAGTCATTGAAGTGCAGAAAAAGTCATTAAAGCCACTTACTTATCCTTGTAAAATCATGGATTAAGTTTCAGGTCAATAGCTGGAAAAGTCATTAAAATAAATTGTCATTGAAGTCGATATTTCTAATATTAAAAAATGTTTGAACATTCTACATCGTCAAACCCTAACATAAAAATGAATGGACCAAATACGAATTTAACGACATTTCGACGACTTCAATAAGCTGAATTTCAACGATGACCTTTCTATGACCTTAACGACCCTCATTGACACCTCCTCTTAAATAAGAGTTCATTTCGATAATTTTCTTTCCACCCACTGACTACCATGTACCTGTATATTTCCCATAGCGAGATGATATGCCACATATTCTGATTGGTCATCTGGGCCCATTGACCCCTGGTTGACCCCGGTTGCAGGTGCGTCTCAACAAAGGCAGAAAGAGAGAGAGAGGAATCTCCCACAGGAGCCCAGAGACACCGAAAAAGAGAAAATCCCTTACCCAAAAAATGCAAAAATTAAAAAAATGTTTGGTTTTTTGGTCACCAGGTGTTGTTGTTACCTCAATTCGTCACCCCCTTAATGCGGGCTTCCCCACGCAGCGCCCCCTAGCGGTTAGGACAATAATGAATTAAAAATAATTGTATGAAAATAAAATGTCGATTAAGCTACATGTACATGATTTGGGCATGAAAAATTAATTCCAAAAAAATACAACTCCATCCAATGGCTTTTTGGGAATATCAATTACCAATTATTCAATGACTTTTTCATTCAATATTCAAACTTGTTCAGGACTTCAATGAAGTCAGTTTCATATTTTTTCAATTTTTTTTTCAATGACTTTTTCAGCACTTTTAGTTGCACATCTTGTCGCAAATTAATTAAGATGAACATGTGGTTTATCATAAATCACTTGATATAAAGCTGGTCGCAAATTACTTGAGCTAATGTACATGTATAATGTTTGTCGCAAATTATTTAAGATACAAAGTTGTCGCAAACATACATATAGTTTGCCGCCAATTACTTCAGATACAATTTGTCGCAAATTTAAGATACAAAGTTGCCGCAAATTACTTGACCTAATGTATACGTACAATGTTTGACGCAAATTACGTACATATACATATAGTTTGTCGCCAATTACTTGAGATACAATTTGTCGCAAATTTAAGATTCGAAGTTGTCGCAAATTACTTGAGCTAATGCATATATGTATAATGTTTGTCGCAAATTATTTAAGATACAAAGTTGTCGCAAATTACTCGAAATACAAAGTTGGTCATGTTTGTCGCAAGTTACCTATAAGATACAACGTTTGTCGCAAATTAAGATACCATGTACATGTACAAGTATGTCACAAATTACATGAGATAGAATGTTTGTCGAAAATTATCTGAGATATTCAGTTTGTCGCGAGTTACTTCAGATGTGTCGCAAATTACATATCGCAAATTACTTAAGATACAAAGTTTGTGGAAAATTACTGGAGATATTCAGTTTTTCGCAAGTTTGCTACGATACGAAATTTGTCGTAAATTATTCATCATACAAACGTTGTCGCAAATTACTTCATATTCAGTTTTCACAAGTTACTTCAGATTTTTATGCAAATTACTTAAGATACAATGTGTGTCGCAAATTACTCATTTTATGAGATATTCAGTTGCAAATTACTTAAGATACAAAGTGTGTAGCAAATTAAGATACAAAGTATGTAGCAAATTACTTAGGGCACACAAAGTCAGGGTAGGGTAAGGGCCCAAACACATCACTGTCTAGGCGCCCTTTGTGCGTGCAACACATCGCTTTGAGCTTTCGCTGACCAGCGGTCAAATCGTTCGTTCGTCCATTCGGCGTGTTCAACCACTGTAGAATGTCGTTGCCGGACAGAGACGAATGGTCAGCGCATCATTCACGATATTAACCCAACTGACAGAAGGACAAAACGGTGGTCATTTGTCAGATTTCTTGTCACGACGTATAACGAACAAACGAACCAAAAGGGAAAAAAGAAAAAAAAAAGGCAAAATATGAAAAATGAGTTTTGGCGCGGATTTTAGCGCCCTGGCGTTGACCAAGATTCATGGAGATGAGCTTCATCATCATTTCTCATCACCGGAAGTCAGCGAACATCCATTGTGTAAGGGCGCCCCCTGTCGATGACCCGGATGAAGGGAGAAATGGGGGATAGATGGCGCTGCTTGTCACGTGGTCGATTGCAGCGCCATCTGAATTGTGGCCCTACTAAAGTTATACATTAGGAATTGGGTAATGTCCTTTAAAAGTCATTGAAAAAAATGGAAGTCATGGAGGCCTGGAAATGTCACTGAATGTAATTTAGACCATGACGTCATTGGAAAATAAAATATTTCAAAAATGCAAAAATAAATAAAATATTTAATGACTTTGGAATGAAATGTACGTTATAACCGAAATGTGTGTGTGTACCGGTACTTAGTAAAAGTCGTGGAAAGTTTCTTGAATGAAATTTAGGTCACTGAATGAAGTTCATGCCTTAATGGCTTTAAAAAAAAACATTAATTTGCGACAAACTTTGTATCTAAGTAATTTGCAACAAACGAAATCTTAAGTACCATGCGACAAATTATCAAAAGTAATTTGAGACAAACTATCTCAAGTAATTTGCAACAAACTAAATCTTATGTAACATGCGACAAATTATCTCAAGTAACTTGCGGCAAACTATCTCAAGTAATTGCAACAAAATATATATCTCGAGCAATTTGCGACAAATTTTATGTCTCGAGTAACTTGCGACAAAATAAATCTTAAGTAACCTGCGGCTAACCTTGCATCTTAAGTAATTTGCAGCCAACTTTGTCCTTAAATAATTTGCAACAAGCTTTATAATATCAATTAATTTGCGACAAACGTTATATTTCGAGTAATTTGCGACAAACTTTGCATCTTACGAAACTTAATCGTAAATAATTTCCGACAAACTTTATGTAGAGTAGTTTGAAGCAAACTATATGTTAAGTAACTTGCGATAAACTTTGCATACTAAGTAATTCGCAACCAACTTTGTACCTGAAATAATTTGCGACAAACTTTATATTTCGAGTAATTTGCTATAAAATTTGACTCAATTAACTTGGGACAAACTTTGCATCTTATGTAATCTGCGACAAATTTCCTATAAATTGAGTAACTTGCGACAACTTCATACCTTGTTGACTAACTTAAGACAAACTATCTCAAGTAATTTGCAACAAACTATCTCAAGCAATGTACTTTATATCCAATTAATTTGCGAAAAACTGTACATCTAATGTACTTGCAACAAACTAAATCGCATTGTGTAGAGTAGCTTGAAAGTTTGCAGAGTTTGACTCAGGTTATCTAGAACCTGAGACAAACCGTGCATCTTAAGTAATTTTCAGCCAACTTTGTACCACAAATAATTTTCGAAAAGCTATACATCGAGTAATTTGCGATAAAATTTGTACCAAGTAACTTGGGACAAACTTTACATCATAGGTAATCTGCTACAAACTTCAATACCTTGTTGGGTAACTTGCGGCAAACTTTGTATCTCAAGTAACTTGCTCAAATTTTACATCTTAAATATATATTTCGACCAACTATATTTTAAGTAACTTGGGGCAAACTAGCTCTAGTGACTCGCGACAAGCTTTGCATCTGAAGTAGTTTACGATAATTTTTTTTTTTGTAAAACATTAGCCCACGATAGTTTTTCAGCCATCAAAGAAAAGTTGATTTCTCAAGTAGTTTCCGACATCGATTGGGTGGATGCCCCCCACCGCACGTGATCCCCAATTGCAACGCCCCTAGCTTGACCTTTGCTCGACCTTTGTGCTCACGAATCTCGGTAGGTTCTATTGTTGGGCCACACAATGGGGTAAAGGAGGAGTTTTAATTAATCATCTGGGCGGCGTAACGAACAAAGACAACAAACAACAACAACAATAACAATGAAGTAGAAGAAGAAGAAGACGATGAGAAAGAAGAAAAAACAAGTAAATGCTCGCCCATTGGTTGCACGAAAAAAGTACCAAAAATAAGAAAACATGACGTAAGAAAATACGCCGAGGGGTGGGGGCAACCGAAATTAGGGTTAAGAAAAATTAGCCCAAATGGGAATATGTAATTATCGTAATTACGAAGCCACAAATATCGTCTTTAAGTCGCAAATAATCCACTTTCGCTCATTTCGCAGTCACGAAAGTCGAGTGAAAAAGAACGAATTTGGTCCTGGTAACCCCTAATGAAAAAATGGAATTATGGGTATAATGGTTCAGCCTAATTGGCGGTTCGTGTGGGAAAAACAAGCCCATTTAGTGTGGCTTCAAATTAAGAAAAAATCCGATTGCAATAAAAAAAAATTACGAATTAAAATTAAGTACTGTATAATGATAACGATATGGGAAAAAGTCATTGAGTAAAGCAAGAAAGGTTGAAATTTTCGATTATGAACATGACGCGCATGCGTGGGTCACAGTTCGACTTTAATTCGAATGATCAGTGCATTGGAACGTGGAAACACTTTCGAATACAAGGAGTTCTAATAGAACGTGAAAAACGCGCTTTCGAACGTCTGTCGAATTGGAACGAACGATAATTTGGAATTCATGGCGTCCATATATCGCACTAATTCGACAAACGCTGTTCCAAAATTCCAAAACTCGACCCAATTCAATAATTGCATTCCAGAACATCGTTTCAATTCTAAACTATCTTCGAAACGTCGTTCCAAATCTAAACGTCTTTCGAAATATCGTTCCAATTCTACACGTTTTTCGAAACATTGTTCCAATTCTAAACGTTCTCGGAATACATCGTTCCAAAACACCATCCGAAGTTCTATAAACGTTC
>JAQGAF010003503.1:0-17360 GCA_034687865.1 Kryphioiulus occultus
GCTTTTTTTGATTTTTGTTGTTTAACCTGACTTAAGCTCTGAATTAGCTGACCCAAACCTCCAGGAAATCACTGCCAGCCTAGGAGCTGTTAGGAGAAGTCTACTTTCCCATAGTGGGTCTGTTGGTGCAGGGAATATATCGAAGTACATCCGAAACCTGACCTTAAAACGTGCATGGAAAATTTCTGGCTGAGGAATTATTCAACTTGACGAATATAATATGAAATTTGTCGTATCACAGTGGGTCTGTTGGTGCAGGGAACATACCAAAGTACACCCGAAACCTGACGTTCAACGTGCATTCCTGGTTGAGGAATTTTTCAACTTGACGAATTTAAGATGAAATTAAAGTTAAAGGATACATGTAGTTCTTGAAGAAACAGTATTTGTCTGAATTTTTTTTATTTTTTATGTGTTTAACCTGACCAGACTTAAGCTCTAACTTAGCTGCCCTAAACGACCAGGCAATCATTGCCAGCCTAGTGGCAAGGAGGTGAAGCCCACTTTTTCATTACGGTTCTATCATTACGAAGTAAACCCAAATCCTGACCATAAACGTGCATGAAAAATTCTTGGCTGAAGAATTTTTCAACTTGGCGAATATAAGATGACGTAAAAGCTAAAGGATACATGTAGCTGTTTAAGAATTTTTTTTTGCTTTCTGTATTTAACCCGACCTGATAATGTAATATCTGACTTAACTGCCCCAAACCACAAGACGAATCATTATCAGGCTAGGAGAAGTTAGGAGAATCCCACTTTTCTATGGTGGGGCTGTGCTGGAACAGGGGCTATAACGAAGTACACCCAAATCTTGACCTTAAATCGTGCATGAAAAATTTCTGGCTGAATAATTTCTCAACTTGGTGAATTTTTGGCTGATTTGTTTAAAAAAAATGTGTTTAACCTAACCTGACATAAGCTCAGACTGCCAGCTTACAATCTTTTAAGAGTAACCTACTTTGCTGCAGAAGTGCACCCAAAATCAGCATTCCTCAGTTTCCAATGTTGAAAATGTGCCCAAACAGTGCATGTTGAAGTAATTTCTCACTGCATTTTGGTGTTCTATGTCTAAGTTCATTGATTTTCCAATACAAAATCTCCATGCTAGCATTAGCTTGGCCACCGGCATTTAATGATTAATTGGCAATGACATGGGAAATTGGAAATTACTGGGTTAATCGAGCCATGTTGGTACAAGGCCAAGTCCGAGTTAACACGTTGACCACCACCATGCATTCAATCACCAGTTAAAGGAAATCACTCAGCCTTACAAGTGGTTTGGCTCCTCGGTATATCTAGGCCCATCTGCACACTTTAATTAAACAAAAGCCAAACTGGATCTTGGGTGCTAATTTCGGTTAATATACTGTCCTCGAAAAGTTACTTGCTTTTGTCTTTCGAGAAATGAGAAATAGAATAACATTAAATTTTTGATGAACTCATGGTTACCTCTGCTTTAACTCAAAAACCTGTCTGAAAAACTCAACAAAGTGCTGGTTTCTGGGGCTTTTTGCTGGATTTATTTCGACCAAGATGCCGTTTCGTGTTTTTTCTCTGCCTTTAATATCCGGTTTACAAGCTGCCAAAGGTCATTTCTGCTTTTTGCTTGAATTTACAGTTTGGTTCACTCTGCTTTTTATTAGAAGCTGTTTCCCTTCGCCTTTTTTCTCTCAAGAAATTCGCAGCGCAATCCCATTTCATTTTGGGAAATATATTAACGGGGCTGATGTTATTTTATGGATTACTTTGCTATTTATTTCTCTTAAGATCCGTGCGTGGGTATAAGATGTTTAGGAAATATGCAATTCAGAAATCCCAGTAATCGGAAAGGTGTAGCCTCAAGATAAGCACTTATCGATTTTTGTGCACTTTTCTCTCCTTGCTTTAGTATAAGAACCAACATCTTATACTGCTGCAGATACCATGGGGTCCATTGGGTTCTGGCTTTGCATTTGTCTATTGTCTACTCGCAATATTATAACGGTATTTACGTTTGTACTGTGTGTTTGGCATTCTGCGATCAGCAGTGCTATTAACACTGGGCACGTGACTGGAAAACTGTAATCAGGGGATGGAAATTGACCCAACATGCATTGCTTATTGATGTTATACATGCAGAAAATGATCGACCACGTCGATCATGTCAATCATTTTCTGCCTGTATTGTATATACATGTACAGCATGCATGTATATGATATTTTGAGTTATATACTATTTGACAAATTAGTAGTTTTACTTGTAGATATTCATACAAGTATAGCTTATTAATATGTTATTGGGGTATTTAAGATATTAGTTCGTATTCATTTTATTTCATTTGTTGGCTAATGTGATCATTACCCAATTACCTCCAAAACCAGCATATATTAGTTCATGTAGTTTTATAGAGTCCCAAAATGTAATCCATTGTATTAAAAATGATTCATAAAAGAAATAATCATATCAGAAATATGCGGTACGACGTTAAAGTACGTGTATAGTGTATATAGAATATTAGTTCATATTTATTTTTTTTTATTTTTAGGTTTCTCATCATTAACCAATAACGGCCGAAACGGTCACAAAATATGCGTAGCTCTATAGGGAGTCCAACATGTGTTCAGTTAGCTAAATACTTATATATGTATTTAATAATTAATTGCATTAATGGGAATAATCATAATTAGAATAATATACCATTAGAGTACATAAAATATTACTTTTATTATATTTTTAGGTTACTCATGATGGTTATTCCACCTCTATAATTAGTGTTCTCTGTAAAATATTAGCAGTAAAGTTGACAAGTATTATGCTAAGCCAGTGTGAAAAAAAAACATCATTGACGTTGTTTATGTAAGAAATAACTTTTTTTCTGCTGCTTCAAGCATGCTATTTGCTCAATTTTCATATGACTGCTTTGTATTTAACGAATACTTGGGAATCCCATTTAAATACCCCTGCAACCTTATACATCACATTAATAACTTTCACTTTAGGCCTAAAATTTTTAATCGATAATTTAGGCAGCTTTATTAGCATTATCAGGCCATCTTTAAGTAGGCTTCATAAATGCAAGATATTAATGCATTTATAATTTATTCCTCGTCCATGCATATAATCGCCCTGAATTATCTCTTATCAAAGCTGTTTTCTAAATACAGAATTGTCTTTTGACATGTTTCTGGCGCACGAAGTCTGGATGGTCCCAAAAGACTTTTGTTCGAGTTTTACTGCATTTTAATTCGAATAGGTGAACGAAGTTCATCTTCATTATCTCTATGGGTTTGCTTTCAGTAACAATATGGTGGAAACGAAAATGTCTGTCTTTCTCATTATACATTATACTAAGAACAGATATACATTATCTAGAATGGCAAGGATGTGTGCTGTCAACTGTCTTCCAAACCCAACATTTGCATAATTAAAGGGCTGATGAACATTAAGATGGGTTTCGTTAATTAGGGCTTTATGTAGAATAGACGATGTCAGGATCTCAACCTGTAAATCAAAATTCATTTCCTGAATTCTTCGAACAAAAATATCGTCCATTATTTGTTTCTTAAAAGAACTGATCTATCAATTTTTATTTATTTTTAACATTTAACATTTAAATGTTTAAGATAGGTAATTATCATGCAAATATCGCTGTTGTATACTGTTCATGTATGCTGTGATATATTTTCATAGGAATATCCTACATGTACATTGTATGCACTATAGTGAAAATGAATTCAAAATACGGTATATTCTGACGTTCATTTTTATAAGACGTTTATTTTATGCTGCATAGCCAAAATATTGGTGAACCTACATATTATTTCTTATTTCTTTTTAACATGCAACTGGTCGATTTCATTTATTTATTTTAAAAATAGATTCTGTCATGCAAATAATGTTGTTCTACAGTATATCGTAACGTATTTGCATTTGAATTAAGTAACGCACTAGTGAAAATGAAGTCAAAATATATTCTGACATTCTTTTTTATAAGAAAATATTGGAAAAGTTTATTTTATGCTGCGTAGCTTGTTTCATAAAGCGAAAACTCGTGATATATTTTCGGATTTTCTGCACGTACAGGACTATGTGCGAATAAATTGCAATGTTTTTTTTATTTATTGCAATAGTTCAGCAAGAATATATTTCCATCAAAAGTTGAATGTTTGGGAAAATGTGTTTTCGACGCAGTAAACATACATGTATATGCGAACAGATATTTTCATTATAAATTCCCTATGGATATGATTTTATATAATTGTTGATATATATAAGCATGCATTCATGTACGAAATGCTTAAACCTTTAATATACTGCATGAATTCTTACTGAAATCCTGAATAATAGACACTGCATGCCCGAGTATAATTTATTTTTTTTTCTCTCATCTCCATCAAATAGTGATGGCTTAACTACTTATAAAATACTTAAACCTGTAGCTTATTATGCGGGCAAAAAAACTGACTTGGGATAAAAAAAGTAACATGAAATATTCATTAGGAATGAAGGGCTGAATTTCGTTCGCTTTTAGTGGATTTTTTGTGGATGCATTACGTTGACACCGTGTAATGCTTGTTGAATATCACGCTTCTGTAGCAGTTTTATCGATCGGATTGCATGTAGGATACACTTTCTAAACGTTTGGAGTGCTGGGAGTTGCTTGGCTAGCATCAGTTTTATTTGGTTTCGTGTTCAATGGGATATTTTCAAAACTGCACTGGAAATCCTCGAAAAGCTTTAGTTTCATCAATTGTTGGTTGTGAAGAAATAGAAATAATGCATGTATTGAAAGTAAAGCCAGTTTATTAGAAGTTGAAAAATTTGACCTTTATACATGTACATATACATTACTGCATGTGAAATCAAACTTATTCATGCAAACGTTTGCATTATTATTTGATTATAAATCGTTCGCATTGTTCTTTGAAGATATAGAATGTTTGCTGAGTTTATTCAAGGCCTAATCGAATATACTGTTAGTGCATTGAAAATATTTACAAATACGGTTAAGTTGGCAGAGCTTTAGAAAGCTCAAAAAACAGCATACACTTGTGCATAGCCCCTGCTTCAAAAGTGCCCGCTTTATCCTTTTCATTATTGGACATGCTTTACAATATGCCCTGCTCCAAATATGCACAAAATATTTATGTTTCAACCATTTAAACCATTTTATGTTTAGTCCTTGTTCCAAATGTGCACATATGACACTGTATGCATGTATATTTTGAGTCTACTCCTCGAGTAGAGCCGATAGATTTTATCCTTTTATCCGCCAAATATGCACAAAATATTTATATACAGTATTTCAACCATATTAGCTATTGTGCAAAAATGGTACCTGTCCTGTCGCAATTTATCCATTTTATATGTAATATTGACTTTTCTTTCATTTTTTGTGTGCTAATCCTTACCTAACGAATAGAGCTCAGATATACTCGCATAAAACATTTGCACATTTGTAGCTGGTTGTCGTCGTATTTTTAAATGTATTTTGATTCGAAATATATTTTGGAACATGTTTTCACTTAAAAAATAATTTGACTAGAATGTATAGTTTTTCGTTATGGGAATGTGCAAGTGTTCTTTATTTCAAACCGTCAAATATAATTATGTATCAAATTTGCACATTTGTAGTTGGTCGACGATTCATTTTGAAATGCATTTTTATTAAAAATACATTTTGGAACATCTCTGAGGTTTTAAAGGTGTTTTAGAAATACATCTCCAACAAAAAGTTTTTCGTTATGGGAATGTGTAAGTGTTCTTAATTTCAATCGGTCAAATATACTCTTATATAAAATAAGCAGATTTGGAACTGGCCGTTGAAATGCATTTTGATTCAAACATACATAGTATTTTGGAACATATTTCTTTACTTAAGAAATGCAATGTAATTCGCGTGGATCGAATATTTGAAATTATTTTTTTCTTGATGTGAATGTTTGAGTGCCATTTTTCGTATATCATAATTGTTGCCAATTCACTTATCAGAAGTTGAAGTAAGGCTGTTCAGAGATGTCCTTTGTAAGGGCAGCACTCAATTTCTGCTTCTTTGAAAAGATCGACAAAGTCAGAATGCAAATCTGAAATTTGAAAAATGACTTGCGAATCCCAGCTTCAGGTCATAAATATTTCGTAGACTAAATAATGAACTGCTGGTCAGATAAAGCGTATTCTAGTAAAAATAGCCCAATGGGAAGTTTTTACAGCTTCCAAGATGGAATCTAAGTCTATAGGAAATGCATGGCCCGATTTTTCTGAGGGATATTTGCTTTCTCTATGGTCCACAATGGTCGATCAGGCAGGATTTCAAAGTAGTATTTCATTTCACTTTCTGAGCTATGCTGTCATCCCATGGCGTGCTGCTTTCACGTGTATCCCCAATGGATCAACGCTGTTTTATCTGCCTCTACGTGATATGAATAGCAAAACTGGACTTTTGCTGATGGCGCATTTACTGAGACTTCATTGGTCAGCATTTTCCCTCATATTGGTTTAATCAACAATGGCGAGCAAAGATCGCCAAATAAATGTTAGCTACATCTTATTGAAGCTTTCTGTTAAAATCACGGTATATGACCTTTGGTTAACATATTGTATGATATTCTCGGATAGTATATGGTACATGTATATTCCCTGCGCCAAATGGGTATAATTTATATATACTTCATCCCTACTTACCGCTATATAGCAGATGCCGTAATTTTTGTTTTTTGTTTTTGTTGATGTTGTTTAGTTGTTTTTGTGTGTTTATCCTAACCTACTGTAAGCCTAACGTATCCTGACCTAAACTAACCTAAAAATGTAATTTCTTTATTTTCTTTGCCCTAACAGCAGGCAATCACTGGCAACCTACAAGACGTTAGGAGAAGCCCACTTTCTCAGTGTCTATGCTGTAGCAGGGCAACAGCAGGGACTATACCGTATTACCGCAAAATTCTCTGTCTGATGCATCAAGTTAGATGGATTCCTGTAATCCGGTAAAACTTTCTGACTAATTCTTAATTATTATTTTTTTGGATTATTACTTAAGAGGAAATCGGACTGAATACTCATGAATACTCTAATAACCTATCCTGGACAAACATCCTACAGGGAGAACTGCATATATCACTAAGGTGCTAAGAATGAAACAAAAATAAAAAAGGTTACTTGTAATTGTTCAAGTTAGTTTGGAAAACTTTGGGTTGTTAACAAGGCATGGAATTTTGCCAAATCATACGTTGTTAAGCTCGAGTAATTTTGGATCTGATAACTTCTTTTATTATAGTATCGGCTTTAAACGAAAAAAATTCATCAAGAGCCCGTTCAATTATTTCTTAATTATGAAATATTTTCGTTTAAGGAGAAGCAAATAAGCTGTCTTTTGTTTAACCTTCATTTTCTAAATTAAATTCCTTGTCATTAAATGAAAAGCAACTGCGAAACTTTTTAGCCAAGAACCAAAAATGTCTCGATGGAAATAAGCCAGTTTTATTGTATGATCATTTGAAATTCATTGCATTTTATATGAAATCTTCGGAAGGAAGCCTAATACCTTTATTTGTTAAACTCCTTCGGGCATCTGATGCATAGTATAGCAGGCAATATTATTTTGAAGCTTTACTCCAGCTGCAATATTCGATATGGATTTTGGAATAAATGCTTCGAAAATAAGATGATTCAATAGAATTTTTTATTTTTGCAAGCATTTTCAATCATTCAAACAGATAGATTTCTTCTTGGAAACTCACATTACGCGAAATTTCTTTCTTGGGTATCGATAGATAAATCTTGTTTCCATTTTCGATGGATAAACAGTGATGGTACTCAGGCAACTAAATATTGACTGATTGTATATTCGAGCCTGGATATGCACTTTTTAAATTTTAAAATTGAGACATTATTAATTATTGGCTATGATTAATTTGTCTTCATCTTTTTTGCGATAATTTTGTTTGGCTAATAGAGAGTTTGGTTTTTGAGAAATTCTCTCCACCTGTATACAAATGGCCAGCAAAAGTATACATTAGTGACAGATCCTATATTGTTGATATTTTTCAAACGCAGTGTCTGATATTGATTTCTGAAATATTTCGTCTAAGGGAAAGCAGCAAAAATTCAAACGTTAAAATTCTGAGCATGTCTTATTTTTTAAAATTAAGTTTGAAAGTAGTATATTTATCATCATTAGATACCTATGGTGCTGTCACCTGTGGGACATCACGCCACCTAAAAATACATTAAAGATGGCAGCACCATAGGCATTACATTAAGTTATGAGTAAATGTATATGGGAAATTGGGGGGGTACACATGAATACATATGATGGAATTTCGAATATTTTTGGATAATATTCAATACGGAAAATTGGAAAAAGATCATAGAAATAAGAATTTTTTTTCAATTTCGTCCAGTTTTTTCAGTGGTTTTATTCTATTTTTGATAAAGATTTCTCAAACGTGTTATACAAGGTCGTACATTTACTGCTATGGTGCATTTCTCCTTTATCAGGTACCTATGATTCTGCCACCTGGAGGTCGCCACTTAAAAATTCCTTACAATTGGCAGTACCATGGGTATTACCTTAAAGTGTAAGCAGCTTGAAAATTGGAGGGAAAAAAGGTAGGGACCACGAAGATGAGAATTGGTTAAATTTCTTCCAGCCATTTTATCTGTTTATTCTTCAGGGTAATGACAATATAGTTTCTCAAACGTATTACATTGAAATGTTTACATGCATGTAGGGCCAGCATTAACCGCCATACATATATTTCTTCTTTATCAGACATCTATTGTGCTGCTACCTGGTGGACATCATACCACACGCTGTAAAAATTCCTTAAAGTACCAGCAATATGAACAGTACCGTGCCTTAAATATAAATCGAAAAGATCTGGAAAGTTGAAAAAAAGCAAATGAAAATAATGGTTGTCGAAAAATTTCTTCCAGCCTAATTAGTATTTTATGGATGATGTCAGTTCACGAATCGTTCCAAATGATTTACAAAAATGCAGTTATTTCTCAGTTGGTCAAAATTGGTTTAAAATACCCATACCAAAATGGTCCCAAATACCATCACTCTGTATTTCTGTTCAACTCTGTTTGCCTTAACGATTGCCATTTTATGGAGTCATTTGCGCAACAAACCGAAGATTCTAATTAGGCTCCACGAGCCATGCACTTGTAAACAATTGCACGAAATCCAACAACCAGAGTGCTGTTAAGTTAGATGTGGTTTGCGATTCCATTTCGAGCTGGTGGTTTTTAGATGCCCTAGGAAGTTTAGATTATACGTTGTGGTGTAAAATAGAATTCTTTATTCTCTCTCTTCTGCATTGCCCCAAGTCAATGCAACATGAATCGACAAGTCTAATTCGGATAAGAAGATTACGTGCCCTAGCAGATGCCCTTAAAGAGCATACATGTACATCAAATCGGGTCAAAATGGAGTCTCACCTTACGATCCCTTTAATAAACAAATTAATTCCACACTTTCATTGGCTTATGTAATAAAGTTATGGGAATTTTGAGTTAATTAAATTAGAAAATTTCGTCGTTTGAATAGGATGTTTTTGAAATGTCACTTGGCACCATTGTGAGGTTTTTATATAAATTTAGCATTGATCGCCAATGGTGGATGCTGGTCATTTGTGGTCGTTGAGTCAATAATGGGCTTGCGACTCAATTACGGATGAACCAACTGACCAGTAGTTACTTGGTCAGCGAGGCGTTGCATCTGAGTACTTATTGAATCCAATTGAGGGATCGTTGGGTCGAACGGTCAAGGATGAAGTGGACATCAAATCACATCTTTTTTGAACTTGTGGCCTTTGAATCGATGGGTGCAGAATGTGAAAACTGCTGGATAATGGTCAGATTATTTTCTGATGACCAAGACTGATGACCCTAACAGAAATTCGTGTTTCGCAGATTGCTGACCGGAATGGATAATGCGAAATTTTCAAAAGTAGAGGTCCAGCTGAGATGATGAAGACCAAGAAAATTTGATCAAGTTCTTGACTTTTTCTATTTGGGCCCATTTAGGGTTTTGGATATAGGCTTGATTCCATCCCAAGAACTGTAATGTGATTTTCATTGATGACAAATTCGAAAGCACTGAACATTTCTGTTGCCTGGCGCCGGCATTCCTAATTATAGGCTTATTGGTTAGTGAAAATGCATGTATCTTATACTGTTTTAAAGGTATCCCCAGCACTATTAACTAAACAGGTAGAACTATTTGAAAATTCGTGTATGTTGAAAATGGTTTGAGAAAATATTGTAATTGGTTGACTAATGGATACATTGTTCTAATAGACCTGGAAAACCTAGAATTGTTAGGGAAATTGGAAAACGTCTGGAAAAGTTAGTGAAATTAGTTTACCTTTATGAAAGTCAGGGAAAATGGATTTACTTTAACAAGTCAGGGAAATTCAAAACATAAATAATGAATTTTACATAGCTAGTTATATGTAGTCACCCAAATAAAGAGATGACAAGCAATTCTGTGGAAGAAATTAATAATGACATTGCCAAGTTGAAGCTCAATTAATATGACACATTTATAATAACGTTTGCAGTTCTAAGCTCAGTTTCCTGTTTTCTACTTGTATATTGAAATTGTGTGTTCTATCTCCAGTTTACGGTATAAGCAATAAATATAGCAATCCTCACATGGCAGATGCTATATTTTTGCATTTTCGGTGGTCGTGGTTGTCTCAGAAGTTTGTTTTAAAACCAGAAAAAGTCAGGGAAATGTCAGGGAAATTGAAAATTTCATCTCTGAAATAGGAAGTAATAAGTGGAGACTCTGAAAATAACATCATACATGACATGACCTATGACGTCAAGTTCACCGTTAAATCGCATCACAGTGACGTAACCCTTACAAGAATTTAAAAGGTATTTTTAAAGTTGCTAGTAAATAGGCTTCCAGTTGTTTGGATTTTTTTGATATCAGAAATGTTTCAACAGGTATCAAATAAGTCTGATTGGGTGCAAAATATACCTATCATAGGTTTCAGAGGGATACCTCACAGTGTACAACATTTTGGAAACCTGTGAAATACATTGGATATAGAGGAAATCTTTCAACAACCAATAATGGAGCCTTAAAGAAACCATCGTAGGTATATTTTCCAAAGTTGCAAATCGCGTATACCAATAATACACAATAAAAATACCTTGATACCTACTGGATACTAGAAATTAACCAAAGTTATACCTAAAATTATTGTAAGGGAAATTTCACGGTTAATCAGTTGCTATCTTCTTAACCGTTTATGAAAGGCAACTAATTCCAATTTAAAAAATTAGAGGAGAGATAAACGGTAAATTTGAAACTAGCAAACGTTTCTGTGAATTTATTATCAATTTTGGTACAATTATGATGCTATCTCTCACCTTCTTCGAAATATTGCAAATAGAATGACTTTTCCCTCACCCTGTATAGCGACCAAGCCATCCATAATTTATCGTGTGCAAACGATAATGGGCAGTGGTGTTTCTGACCCATTCATGAAGACAAAAGAGCTTGCACTTTCCAGTAGATGAATTTGAACGAAAGCCAGCCTTTGTCTCAAGATGTCGTGTTTCATGGATTTTTTCGAAAAAAAGATGCTCCATAAATTTCTCTTCCAAAGCCTTACTCGACATTTTTCTTGGTCCAGTAACTAAAGTTCGTCATTGATTGTGAGCCAGAAATGCTGGCCCATTAGATGGCAGCAAAATTAAAGGCCGAAACCCATTTCGGTGGCCCAGGTGGTCTCTGAATTAGACTTTGCGTGTCCTCCAATCTCAATTGTTGTCATAAGAAGCAAACTTTTACGATGCCATCGTTCCTTCGGGGTTCTTCTAATTTAATTGGAACGTAAAAAGGAAACACAAACATTTAATTAAGCTTGAAAGCTCTTGGTGGTATTTGTTAGGTTTTTCTGACTAGTTTTGGGTGGAGAAACGGATTTTTGCTATTCTATCGACAGCCAGAGACTGTATCAACGTCACTCCTTCATTCCATTGGCAGGCTCAGCAATCGTGACTTGCATTTGGCATATTAAAACACTGTCAGTTTCTACCAAAGAATGTAACTAAAGGAGGAAAATTGGATAAACTTCGGTAGAGACACTGTTCCGAATGTCACTAGTGACACCTGTCCTGGCTGTCGGAATTTATCCTGTTTGTTTTTTGTGTTTTTGTGTTTAATCCAACTTAACAATGTGATTTTAGATCTAGCTGCCCCTAATCGCAGGCAATCACTGCCAACCTACAAGCCGTCAGGAGAAGCCCACTTTCTCGTAGTGTTTATGTGTTAGGAGTGTTCTGTAGTTGCAAAAGCTAGTATGTGAAAAAAATGGTTGGGTTAAGTTCGCTAATAACTATAAAACTAAACTTTATTTCACTTTAATTCTTTTGTGCCTTAAACCCACACTACTGTAGATTTTGTGTGCGTAACATGAGACAAGAACATACTGTTTTTTTAGAACGTGAGGTGTACATGTACTTACAGCTGGTACGTCGTGTGCCATTGATAAGTAGTATACGTAAATCCACACTATCGGGTGTGGAATGTGTTCTCGCTTTCAACAGTCAGACTTGAACAACAAAAGTTGAAAAGCGAGAACCCACTGATCGACTTTGGATTAACATATAGTGCTTATCAACGACTTACGACATTCCAGCTATGAGTACAGCTCACGTTCTGAAAAAAATGGGTTCTTGTCTCATGTTGCTCACAACAAATCTACATAAGGTCGGTTTAAGGCACAAAAATGAGTTAAACCGAAATAAAGTAAGCTATTAGCGTTATTTAACACGAAAAATATGAAACACAAATGTATTATAAAAGCAAATAGAAAAGAAAGAAGGAAAAGAAAAAAACATTTGAAAAATATTGTGAGATAAAGTATGCAAATTCTGTCAATTCATATGTTAGCAAGAAAAAAGCATCGAAAAAAGATGTCATCAAAATTATAAAAACTAAATAAAAACCCATTCAATAAGTTAATTATTACATTGCATATATTATCAAAACCGTAATGTACAGTCAGCCAGATTTTAGACCCAAAAGGAATTTTTTAAAGCTCTTTTTAGTCTCCCTAACTTCGTTATTATAAATTTCATCATCCATGACTTTACATGTTGAGACCATGCTGGTCAGCATACAGAGAGTAAATTAGTGCAGGTGGTCAATATTTAGAGGTCATCTTCCATTGAGTTAATGTGGTGACAGTCCGATCAGTTAAAATGTGGTCAACATGGGGAGGTGGTCAACTTTGGATATTCTACTGTATATTAAAAAATGCATACCTGGCGTTTGATGTGATCTGCAGGCATGCATATGGCCGTCAACCGAAAGAGGTAAAAAGCCGAAGTAATGTATTTTAAATAAGATACTCTTGCATTGATGGTAGATTCGTAAGATATCATGTACAGTATATTCCAGTTGATAGACACAATGAGGTTGTAAAAACGCATGAAAACAGTATTGGGCCCATCATTGAATTTGTGCGTTCAGTAACGACCATTAAATATTAAAATGTTAATCTGGATGCTTCTATGTCACCGTCAAGTTTCACTTTTTCATTGCCAGAGGAGGAATAATTGATAATTTCTTGATCAGGTGTGAAATTCTGATAACTATGGCAGTGGAAAGGCAAATGAATAGCAATTCAGGAAACGTTATGCATGTGTTCATGAATGGAGCGCAGCAATAAAAGCCAACTACCAAGCCATCTCCAGTATAATCATTTTCAACTAAACCATATACTTGACAACTGTTGTGAACACAGAAAGTCCGATTAAAGCGGAGAAATAAATCGCATATGCGATTAATGCAATCTTTGCGTAAAAACGAAATTTTTCGTCTTTGGTTATGCGTAATAAGCGGTCAATTTTTTGGTATGTGCGGAATAATCTCCCCATTTAGGCCCATTGGCAACCATGGTGAATAAATTCAAAACTGCCTCGAGAAAATACGCAAATTAAATCATTGTAATAATGAAACGTTCCATCGGATCTGCAAATCAGAAGAGTGTATCCCGTAAACATAAAACCGCAGTAGCCAATTAATCCAGAAAATGTCAGCAAGATGAGCAGCATTAATTTCGATGCCCAACGAAATTTAAAATTGTCCACCTCACTAACTAAGTTTTTGTTGTCTGAAGATATTACGAAATTGGGAAACATGCCACTGAGCCTCATAACTTTCATCATACTGTAGGTTTCAAAGCCAAATAAACTTCATCGAAAATAAAAACATGTTCAACAGTGTTAGTATTTGCTTGTATCGCCATTTCTGCGAATGTAAGATGCTGTTTGGGCTCCTTATGAACATTTCGTAAGAGATAAATAATTCGTGTAAACGTGCCCAATTTATGTCGGGGTCGTAACAAACTGCACTTTATTACTATTACACAAATAAAACATACCGTTATATTGGTAATTTGTTTGACGCATGCAATCTCTAATATCAAAACTTCAGTTTGCACTTATCAACATAACTTAACTGACATAATAATACTTATTTTCTGATTAGTTGATGGAATTAATGACATGATTAGATAATATAATGGAGATCGTGTTTCCGGTTGGCTTTTGAATGGTCCAAATTGACACATGTTCTATACATTTGTCGTCATCTGACTGTTTTGTTTGATGTGACATTTTTTTGATTGTCTGGAAGGTTAAAGCTACAGTTAATCCTAGCAAAAAGCTAAAGTACAGTAATGTTTAGATTTAATAGAACATGATTAGTATATACTAGACTGTCAGTGAGGAGAAATGGTAAGGGTCAGTCAGGGAAGAGAGAAATGGTCAAGGATAGTCAGGGAATAAAAAATGGTGAGGAATAATTCTGTTTTTTTGCTTCTAAGTCAAGGAAAGTCAACGAAGTTCCTTGTAAATAATATGCTTTAATATGACAGGTAATCAAAAAAATCGCCTATAATTGTGTCAATACATTCGTCAATAATTTATTTTTCTTAAATAATTTGGTTGAAAAATTTAGAAAATTTCCTAAGGTTGGTCAGGGAAATGCAGTTGTAAATTTTACTACCAACCAGGTATTATAGCTGTAAATTTCTTAATTGTTTTCTGAATAGTTGAATGTTAAATCGTTTTTCATTCATGTAAAATATGATCTAAGGAACATGCAATATGAGCTCTGTGATTCTATACCAAGGATGAAAACATGAAAAGAAATTAGATTTAAAAATTGAATTTTTTTTCTAAGTCAGGGAAAGTCAACGAAGTTTCTTATAAATGACATGCTTTTATTAACTTTTTATTGATTTTAATATGACTGTTAATCAAAAAAAAACATTCGCCTGTAATTTCGTCAATAATTTATTTTTCTTAGATAATTTGGTCAAAAAATCAAGAAAATTTACTAGGGTTGGTCAGGGAAATTCAGTTGTAAATTTCAATACGAACCCGGTTTTATAACTGTAAATTTCTTAATTGTTTTCTTAATTGTCTGAATTTCAAATTTAAAAATTGCAATTTTCAAATTTGCCTATTGTAATTAACATTTGATGAAACTAGCAAACTCCTTTTGCATAATTTTGCATCGATTGGCGTATCTTTTTGCTCTTACATATTTACATGTATTGAATCTTATAATTGTGTTATTGACATAGTAATCTGTTTGCTTATTGCAATAAATTGGCATATCTTATTGTATAACAGCATTAATTATATTCGTTAATTAGCTTCATTTAGAAAGATTGACAAGAAAAGCGGGGATTCAAAGGCGGACTTTTTCATATGTACAGGGTGCTTAACTGTTCTGACATTAGTCATATGTGTTAAAATATTTCCATTACAGTATACCTCACTTGAATTAGCATATTTGTGCATATGTAGTTTAGATACATTATAGTTTTTGCTTTTATCATATAATGTTTGTTAAATATTACAAATATTTAAATCATTGTGTAAGAAAATAATAACTGACAAAATGTGACAGCATTCCAAAATGATAAAACAACGTTTTGGAAAGTACGTGTCTATTTATTGAGTGGTAGGTCGCATAATATTTAGTTTCGAACAAGGTTTCGCTTATTTCATTGCAATTAAACGATACAATTACTGTACATAACAAGCACATTATTAAAATGTGACATTTACATAATAAATCCATAACAATTCATCGAGAAAAGTGAGAATCATTCTCGAACATTGGTAATGAAATATACGAATTTCCACATGAAAATATAGACATTGTTCTCCCGTGAATAATTCAAACGATATACGATACAGGATGTGCTGAAATATACAAGTACGTTATAATCAAAACAGTAATTTTACTACAGATCAGTTGTCAATTGGTGGTTTACTAACATGAATAATTTGGGGATTGTAAAGTGAGATATTCCTGTGGGCAATAATTTCGCCTTATATTTAAGTTACAATTAATCTGGAGTTTTTTGTTGTGCATTTTGCCACAAAATACTAAAATGGCCAAGGTAGAGGTAAGAATGGCCCCACCAAGCTTAAAAAATATGAACGTGTAAACAGTACAGTATAAGCAAAATGTGCACATTGTAATTTTCAATTTGAAATCAAATGTCAGATTCTTTGCCTTATGCTGCACCCGATATGACATATTTGATACCTGAAAAAAAAATACAAAAAATGGAAACCTACCTACTAGCAACATTAAAAATGCCTTTCAATTTTTTGTAAGGAGTTGAACTATTTCTCTTCATATGTATTATTTTAGTTTTGTTCAACCACTGGATCTTATAGGTGAAAGGTTTTTCGCACATTTCGGCAAATAAACTGTTATGTAGTATTAAAATCTAGAAGTACAGATGGTGAAGTGGTTCGGTAATATTAATGCTCCTCATATTAACAGCTCGGCACATTTCATTCCATGGGGATTATTGTAGTTTTTCGGAAAATTCCAAAATGGCCATGGTATAGGTAAGGATAGCACCAGCCATCTGAAATAAGCAAAAAATGTTTAGATGATTTCTAGATAAAATTATGTGCTAAGGGACCGACCCAATTTGCTCGTTATAACCGATTTCGACTGCATTATTATACTACTGAATAATTATATAAAAGCTCTGCACAAGAACCATTCCTTCTTGGTCGTTATTAAAAGGTTTAATGTGCACGACCACTAAAATAACACCAAATGTTAGTTTCTTACCTTGTTGAGAAGTTCTTTGTCGATATTAAAAAAATCGGAGCCTGTAAACACGGCCTTCGAATTCTTGATGTAATTAAATAACAGATTCAACTAAAAGAAGATGAAAATTATTCAATTTTTTACAAGCACTCAAAACATTGAAAACATTGAAAGCAAGATGAATCCTCACCTCATCAAAGCTTCTTTCTGTCAGCATTGCTTTGTTTGCTGGAATCAGGAATACAGTCCTTTTCAGTATCT
>JAQGAF010003504.1:0-17354 GCA_034687865.1 Kryphioiulus occultus
GTAAGTTAACGAAATCCGTTTTTCCATTTAGTCAATTTCGTTTTATAATTTCGTACGAAATTATCGCTAACTCCCTATTGTCTCGTTCATTAGACAGAGAAATTTCGTTCGAAAAGTTACGTTTTGACATCATGAAATGTGTACTCGCACGAAATAGTCGAAATGAAAAGGAGCGCATGCGTAGAACACATTGTGATCACGGCAAGAGAGTTTCGTAAAATATATCCCTACTGATGGTTATTCTTTGTCAATAGTAACTAATAGGGATATACATGTAGCAGAACTATATGGTCGCACATCTTTATAAGTGATTTGGGGTATTTTCGTACGAAATTTCCCTAATTCCTTAATATTCCGAAATACGAATAAGGGCATGTACTTACAAAATGCGATTTCGGTTTCGTATTTATTTTATTTCGTCTTTAAGGCACTTCTTTTAATGTGTTATTTTATTTTTCTGCATGTATATCTGTACACGTACTAAGAATGGAATAAAAAATTAACTTCAACTGAATGATTTTCCTTCATAACGAATTTTTAAGGGTGCAAATCAGGTCCATGCAATGCCATTGTGCCTTGACCTGCATGACCTCGTTAGCCATAAATTTCGCCTTGATGAGCAGGTAGGTGGGTGGAATTAGCGTTAGCTGCAGTCAATTTTAATATCTTCAAAGAAGGAGTCCGGCTCTAAGACCTCCAAATTAAAGCACGCACGTTTAAAAGATTTAGGAATGAGGCAAGAAGATTAATATCAATTTATAAATGCATTTACAAGAGGGCACGGCCCTGCCAAATTCTTCTATAAATTCTGTCAAATTTGCAACAATTACCAACGATTCGCATGTCTCAAATGGCTTGTTTATAAATCAAAATCAGTTCCATGACGTAATCAGACTGCATAACATTAGTTTTTTATTTACTGCAGACACCGAACGCCGCCATTTGCGTGTTGAAATTACTTGAAGACATTGGAAGTTCTGGGGGAAAACATTGGAAGTTCTGGGGGAAAACATTGGAAGTTCTGGGGGAAAACATTGGAAGCTCTGGGGGAAAACATTGGTAGCTATGGGGGAAAACATTGGAAGTTCTGGGAAAAACATTGGAAGTTCTGAGGGAAAACATTGGAAGCTCTGGGGGAAAACATTGGAAGTTCTGAGGGAAAACATTGGAAGTTCTGGGGGAAAACATTGGAAGTTCTGGAAAAAACATTGGAAGTTCTGGAAAAAACATTGGAAGTTCTGAGGAAAAACATTGGAAGTTCTGGGGGAAGACATTGGAAGTTCTGGGGGAAGACATTGGAAGTTCTGGGGGAAAACATTGGAAGTTCTGGGAAAAACATTGAACAATACAAAGAAAAATTAGGCGCACCCTCGCAATATTTCCCTCACTGGTCGGGGCACATGCAGAAAAACCATAACAGTCTGGAGAGGACACCGGAAAAAAAACAAATACGCCAGGAAACATCCTGGAGAAAAATTGGAATTTCACTTCCGTTTTAATTACCACGACTACCAAGAATTAGTAGTCTGAGGGGCCATAACAACTCAAGCAAACAAGAGAGGGATTGATTTGTTGGTTTCCAAATCTGGCTCATGCACCAGGGCCAAAACCGTCTAAACCAAGCTCGGTACACCAAAGCATTTTACCGGAAGCCAGAAAATGTTAACGAGCCCGTCTGTTCAAGCCTCAAGTCATGCGTGTCAAAGAATGTCTGCATTGCAAGATGATTAGAGGATTCCAAGCAAACCTCCGAACAGCATCCCGGACAAGTCTAGCGTGTCATACGGATGTACGTGGGCATGCAAACCGGGAACTAAAATAACATTTTCCTAGCATCCGGCTGGCTTGTGCACAATATGAAATGAGAAAACATTCCCAAAAAGAAACCACATTCACAAGAGACGAATCATATGTTCCCCAAAAAGAGCATGTCTTCCAGGTAACAAACTACATTTCCTGCGGGAAAATGAGCATATTTTGGAAGGAATGTCTCATTTACAAAAATTAGCAGAAATATTCCACTTTATATGCATTTTAATGGATTTATCATAAAAATGTCAATAATATTGAAAACGCCGAAAGTAATCAAAACAAAAGTAATCACAATTAGCTTTTTTGATGTACTTGTACTAATAAATGTAACGATTTGTAACACGATCAAATTTAATGTGGCTACTAGTAGCACAACGTTTCGTCGAGCAAACGACTTCATCAGGTGCTTTAAGAAATTTTGAGAGAAAAAAACGAACATTACAGTTTATATAAGAAAATACAGGGTTACAAGCCCAATGCAAAAACGAGGAGGCATAAGCCCAGAACATATCAAAACGAATACAGAGTGTATTTAAATTTCAATGAGAATGAAGGACTGCTACAATTAAACTGCACAAAATATTTCACCTACCATAATCAATACCTTGATTAAACTACATTTCACTTATGGGCTGGATTGATTATGATAGATGAAAAATTTTGTGCAGTTTAATTGTAGCAGTCCTTCATTCTCATTGAAATTTAAATATACTCTGTATTCGTTTTGATATGTTGTGGGTTTATGCCTCCTCGTTTTTACACTGGGCTTGTAACCCTGTATTTCTTGTACATGTATAACCTGTAATGTTCGTTTTTTCTCTCAAAATTTCTTCAAGCACCTGATGAAGTCGTTTGCTCAACGAAACGTTGTGCTACTAGTAGCCACATTAAATTTGATCGTTTTACAAATCGTTACATTTCTTCAACCACCGATCACCAAGAGGATGTCGGTTAATTTGTACTAATAAAAATTGCTGAACCACAACACAATTCCAGACATTATATGAATTTCCCAGACTTCCAGGTTTTCCAGGTTTCCAGATAACCAGACACCCTTCCAAACACAAACTACATCATACAAAATGGCGCATGGCACGTCAACATCTGTTAACATCAATCCCGGCATTGTTAAGACCAGATTAAAAACCTGATTCAAACCAAACATACACCAGATCAAACGAAATGGCGTGTGGTGCAGTTTTTTCCTGAAGAACAATCCTGTACCCTATTGCATTTACCAAAATATTTTCATGACTACAAACACTTGTGTGATTAAAAAACGTGCCTTCTGAGTAAAGAGTTTACAACGAAAAGTTCTCCCACATGGAAAGGAAATGCATTTCACATGCATTGTAAAATGTATAAGCAATTGCAAAATATATTGCAAATGCATTGGTTAATTTTAGGCGCAAGACGAAATCCATTTGGTAATGTAATCAAAAATGCATTTATCTAAAGCATTTTACAATGCATTATGAAATATACAGACTTGCGTATTTCACAATGGATTTGAAAGTACATACTTAAAAGATGTGCTATATTAAATTTAATGAAATTTATGTATTTTTGAATTTGAAACTATTTCATTGCCAGTTTGAATTTATTTATTGTATATTTTAGATGGTTTTAAAATTCAGAATTGGAGTTTTTTAATCATTGAAATTATGAAATATAGCAAGGCTTTTGACATTTTACAATGCCTGGAATATAAATTTTAAAATGCATTCTTCAATGCAAACGGAATACATCACAATGTGCATTACACAATACATTCTCCAACCCACATAATATATTGAAATATATATTCCATAATGTATTACAAACGCATTTTCAAATATATTTGTCAATACATATTGAAACTATATTTGCCTCAATCTATTGACATTTTAAAATTATTTTCCAATGCATGTCGTATAATGCATTACAATTACATGTGGGCTGTTCGCGGTAAACATGGATTGTTTTCTTTGCAAGTCGCAACAATTCAGGAGCCCTAGACTTGATTGCCTCTTGGTGTTGACTTTGGCAACACCAACCCTTGCTCATTCTGTATGAAGTTGCGAAGAAACTTGAAAATTTAAAGAATACAAGCAATATCCAAAGAGCTTCCAGCGGCTCCTGGCTGCCTGATTGCCTTTCACGATGCCATGAAATTTTAATAAGCTGGCTCGGATCGATTCATAACTCCTGAGAGTGTCATGAAAGTAAATGTTTGTTTTCCGTTCGCGATTATAATTAAATATTCCCTTAAAATAACAAGTGGCTGCTCAGCGCCGCGCTTGTTGATGCGTGTTCGCAATTGAAAACAGGCGTCAGCCTCTTGCAGTTAAGACTGATGGTGGTGCAGAGGCCTTCGACCTTCGGTTCAAATTGGTTCAGCAACTGGCACAATGTCAGAAGACAGTAGCTGGTGCCAAAAAGGTATTGCATCGTGGCAATAAAAAGGAAACAAAGATACACTGCATCATACCAAGTTCTTCTTCACTCCTTGATTCACCAGAACCGTAGAACCTGAAGACGCCAGAAAATTCACTGATAATTATCCTCATTGAAAATCCCACACTTTCAGAATCACAACCAATGAATATTCCAAAGCTACAGATACACAGGTTTCTCCCACCATCCCAGAATCACAACCTTTGAATATTCCAAAGTTACAGGTTCAAAGGTTTCCCCCATTATCACAGATGCACAACCAATGAATATTCCAAAGTTACCGATTGAAAGGTTCCCCCATTATCACAGAATCACAGCCAATGAATACATTCCAAAACTACAGATTCACACGTTTACCCCATTATCCCAGACTCACAACCAATGAATATTTCAAAGTAACAGGTTCACAGGTTTCCCCCACTATCCCAGAATCATAACCTTTGAATATTCCAAAGTTACAGATCCACAGGTTTCCCCCATGCACTATTCCAGAATCATACCCAAAGAATATTCCAAAGTTACAGATGCAAATCTTTGCTACTGTTGTTATAGAAACTATCAAATGTAGTTAATAATACAGGAACGCTTACAACTACAGTAGAACTTCCAAAGGTGACTACCTTCCCATGTTGACCACGTTTTAACTGATTGGACGCTCACCGCATTAACTCAATGGAGGGTCAACTATCACGTTGACTATGGCATACATGTTTTATTTTCAGTATGCTGCCCAGCATGGTATCAACATGTAAAGTCATGGATGATTAAGTTTACTGACTGCTTGCAAAACTTATGCTGTACACCCCGGAACAGTAACCGTCTCTATAGAGGTAGAAGAGTTCATTTTGAATCCCTTCAGTACAAATTCTTTTTAATTGGAAACTCAAAAATAATACATTGCAGAATTTGATTTTAGATCTGTGCTATTACCACAACACGTTGGATAATTGTCTGGATATGCTTTTTAATGTTAAAGAATGAACTTTCTAAGTACACTTTACACATTACAGTGTTTCTGCGTTAAAATTACAAGACTACTGTACTGTACGTGTAATTGTTGGATAAATTTGCAGCACATTAGCAATACTGTTATTGTATTATGAACATTTATACGAGTTAATAACATGTAATAACATTATTCATGAATAATTCATGAATAATAAATGATTACTGTAAAATGTAAGTACATGAAGGACATGCAGTTTCCAGAATTATAATCCTGTCAGTACAAGGTTCTACTTTATACTCGTATAAAAAACAATAATACCTGAAAAATACAAGCATTGGCTGTCAAATATTAATTGGTGAGTTTCCAATCATTAATTTGTAATTTCGTGTTTTTGTTATTCCCACCCTCGTTTCTTTCAAGTGATTCTATCTACCCAACCCACTTTGGCGTTACATTTCGGTTTCTAAAGATTTTTCTTGAATATCGAGCTCTGCCTGGTGCGTTTCCATCTACGATTTTTTGAATATGAAGCCCAAGCACGTTGAAATTTCCATAACACGTCTCCAAAACAGCCAAGCGCAGGCTCTTGTTGAGCCCCTTTCCAAGAACATCAGCCATTGAAAATCCTAAGATAAAAAATGCGTCCACATCGCCAGGAAGCTGGATTCGATTAGGAACTATTACACGTTTCCGAATTCAGTCCAAAGCCAATAGAATGCTGTGCCTCCATCTCCCCGCAGGGGAACGTGCTAGGAATTGCGGTTTAAATACGGGTATTAGCTTCACGAACAGATGAAAACGCATTATTTTCTGCCTTTTTTCATCAAATCAATAATTTGCGATGCCGGGGCGTACTTATTAGGCAAATTCGTCATTAGGAGGCCTGCGCACGGTCGCAAATTGGAGAATGAAGTCAAAAAAATATTTCAAAACAATTTTCTCTTCTTGCTGAAGAACTCCATCGATTTTTTACCCACCCTTAGAAAGATTGGTGGGTTAAAAGCTTGAAGCTTGAAGCACTGTATCAGCGATACTCGACGAACTTGTCAGTCCACCAGAATATTGCAAGTCATGGTTGTGATCAAGATGGGAGATTGCGAGGTTAGGTGAAGAATCTGGAAAATCTTGACTTGAAGATCTTGGAGCTATTCCTTGGCTAGATATCAGAGGATATTAAGAAATGAGAAAGATCAAGAAAGGCTACAGATCTCCAAGTGATCAATGATATCTGGAACAATCTGTGTGATCTGAAATGTTCAACAGATCACCAAAGGATCGTCATGATCAGGAAGACAGGGTGCATCAGATTATTAAAGAACTGGAAAGTTCAATACATGAGATTATCAGAGAACTGGAATAATCAATAGATTATCAAAGAACTGGAATAATCAATAGATTATCAAAGAACTGGAATGTTCTATAGACTATCAAAGAACTGGACTGTTCAATATATGAGATTATCAGAGAACTAGATTGTTCAATAAATAACATTGTTCAATACACAAGAGTGTCTTGGGGCACTCTTATTCTTATTATTCATTAACTACCTGCCTAAATTACTTCCTTGTAGATCAAAATTATTTGCAGATGATTCTGCAGATGATTCTCGCAAACTGGTGTAGAACCTGGCAGCTCAAACTTCTCACGTAAGAGGGAGAGAGCAGTTCCAGAATATAATCTGGAAGGTGTTCCTCTAAATTTAGTTTCATCCGTTAAATATTTAGGTATAACTATCACGGACAATATGCAATGGAATACCCATATCAAAAATACTACTGACATAGCTAATCAATGTCTTAGATTTGTGCAACGAATTTTCAGAAATTGTCCCCAAAATGTGAAGGAGATTGAATACATGTACATATTATTGGTCCGACCCCTCCTTCCTACTTTGACTACACAACGGACACACGGACACCGTAACACAACGGACAGTCACCATATTAACTCAATGGAAGACGGCCTCTACATGTTGACCACCTCTGTAAATTGTACATGTTGACCATGCACTTTCACCAGTTGGACTATGACACAATACTAATTAACTCTCTGTAGGTTGACTAGCATTGTCTCAACATGTAAAGTCATGGATGATTAAATTTATTGGTTGCTTGCAAAACCTACACTGTACACCCCTGAAAAGTAACTGTCTCCAAAGAGGTAGAAAAGTTCATTTTGGATCCCTACTAGGGTCCTATAGAATACCGGGGGCTTGGTAGTAAATAGGGTAATTCCCTTTTTAATTGAACTTTCAAAAATAAAAAATTGCACAATTTGATTCGAGATTTTTGCTGTTTATTACCACAACAATTAGGATAATTGTCTGGACATGCTTTCAAATATTACAGAATGAAATTTGTAAGTGCACTGAACACTGAACATTACACCATTTCTGTGTTAAAATTCCAGTACTACTATACTGTGTAATTGCTGGATAAATTTGCAGGACATAAGCAATACTTGTATTGTATTATGAACATGCTAATAAGATAATTCATGGCCCTAAGCAATTTTTTTAAATTGCAGAATTTTAGGTAGGATAATTGTCTGGATACGCTTTCTAATCTTACAGAATGAAATTTGTAAGTACACTGTACACTACACATTACTCTGTTTCTATGTTAAAATTCCAGTACTACTGTACAGTGTAATTGCTGGATAAATGTTCAGCCCATTAGCAATACTGGTGCAAGTATTGTATTATGAACATTCTAATAAGATAATTCATGACCCTAAGCATTTTTTTTTAAATTGCAGAATTTTAGGTAGGATAATGGTCCGGATATGCTTTCTAATCTTACAGATTGAAATTTGTAAGTACATTGAACACTTTACATTGCAGTGTTTTTGTGTTTAAATTCCAGGACTACTGTACAGTGTAATTGCTGGATAAATTTGCAGCACATTAGCAATACTGGTATATATCGAATTATGAACATTCTAATAAGATTATTCATGACCGTAATCTTTTTTTTTTAAATTGGACGGGGAATGTGGGGGACATTACGGAATTAAAGCCCTGTGTCAGTAAAGGCCTCGTTCCATATGTTGACTACCTCCTTATATTGACCAGTTTGCAACAGTCAATTGGGTGGCCAACCTATGAACCTATGAACATGCCATGAACTTCCACCCTGAACAGCTTTGCAACTGGCACAAGAGGCTCAGCCAATGAAGCCAAAGCGTGGATAAAAATTCATCAGTACTTATGAATATTTCAAAAGGGTCGTCATCGATTGCCAAAGATAGTCCGACCCGAGCGCAGCTTCAGGAGGTCATTTGCATTCGACGTATGCAAATTCGAGCCATGCTCGTGTTTAGGGAGCTCAGCACAGCTGCAAGAGGAATATTTAATATGCTCGGAAGTACACTAGCGAAGAAGTGCAGCTGATCCGCTTCGATGAAGGGTCACATCGGCCATTTTGTGCACTTCCCATTCGGATCCATACTGTTGGTCCTATTTTGCATGCTATTGGACATCGTACTTCACCTCCAAAGGGCATATTAACCCATTGGAAATTCAATTTAGCAATGACGTTATTGACCATCCAGATAATGTGGTAACCACCAAATTGAATGTATGGCTTTCACTCCCTACCACCTGGCACATCATTGGCATTGCTCATACTGCATAGTAGGGTACAGAGGTGAATTGAATGCATGATCAAGACATTTCCACTATATCTGTCATGTTTCCAAAAATTGTGAAATGCATAGTGTGCAGTTTCGATGAAAATTATGTGAAACCTGTCTTTGCAATCATTGCCAATCACCAACAATAAAGAGAACTGACACCTTGGAAGTCCGTGGATCAAGCATGCTATCATTAAATTGGCTCCCATTTGGATACCAAAAAGAATAGAAATAAAGTTAGCTTACAGGAAAACCTCTGTGGGACACCTATGGTAAAATGAAACCTCTATGCGGAACACTTATGGTAAAGTGAAACCTCTCTATGTGGGACACCCATGGTACAGTGAAACCTCTCTATGTGGGACACCCAAGGTACAGTGAAACCTCTATGAGGGACACGTATGGTACAGTGAAACCCCTATGTGGGACACCTATGGTACATTCAGTTAACTAGGTGTCCCAGTTAGAGAGTTTACTAAGTTTTTTAAAATATGAGAACAGTATATACTACATTTCATCAGCTTCAATATGTCTGGCCACAGAATTTTCTATGACTGAGTGCATCTCTCCCCGAGGGTGGGAAATGCATGTTGCCTACTGAAAAAGCAATTTAGTCAACATGAGCTTCTCATCATGATTCAGTCGTAGTGATTTTCTCACGCTAGAAACCTCAAGTTTTAATTACCCAATTGGAAGAAGGTGGGAATGGTGGGAAAATAATATCCAGAAAAAAGTGGGTTTTCCTTGTTGGCGGACATGAGTCAATGTTAACCCTAAGGTGAGCTCTATGGCACACGCTCGGTGCGAAGAAAAAAAAATGTACTCACAAGAGGAGTTTCACTGTCATATTTTGGGTCCATTTTTTGGAAATCAATGACGGCATGGCCCAAACAGTGAACTTTAGCCTATTTCCATATAAAAATGTGTTTGAACTGCATATTTAGCCTATGCAAAACTTTCCGAATAATGCTGCCAGATATACATGTAGTGGATTTTTGTAAGAATAACTCAAGAAATTCACCCCCACCCCCACTAAGTCAACTACATGTACTTCTAAAAACTGGCCAGTGACATTGTTGAGGGTGCTCCCTACTTTTGGCCAAGGCTGTACAAACCCACTACCAACCATCCCCTTTGACTTTTCTAGGGCCCCCAGGGGGCTCTAGAGTCAACTTTTGTTCATTAAGCTTACAACACTATTTAAACAGTGAACAATTTATCAAATACGTGCACCATGTGTTACACACATAATTGTAGAAGGATTTGTTAGAGAATTCCCTTCAACCTGTTAAGCACATTTCTATAAAAAACTTTACTGTGTAATTGGTCACTTCTATAAACCACTTGTGTTGGATCTAATAGCACACGAGCTTTCCTTCCATGTATATGTGAGGTACAGTACATGTATGGTTGTCAATATGCTAAGTTCACGAGTACTAGTAATCAACGCGAGCTTAAACAACACATATCTCGTAAAGAAAGAAATCACAAGCATGAAATGCATGATGTAAATGCTCACCTCACAAACCAAAAACACTCAATTCCTCCAGTGAACATTGATGCAAACACACATGTTCACAACCAGCGGTTGCACCCGATACCGCGCCATCTAGCGCCAAGAAACGAAATGGTGAAACCAGGCTCCCTGAAGTTGTTTGGAACGGTTGCAACTCATCTACCAAAAAAGAAAAGATAACCAGTTAGTGAAGTCAACACTTTTTATTCGAGTAGGATTGTTGAAACAATTTTTTCGTTCTTATATGCGTTTATGAACTGAGGCTTTTGCTAGTAAAATGTTTGAGGGATGGAACGCTTCCGATTTGAATAATTCAATGGTTGAACAACCAAGCATAGGCCGTAGTGATTTTAGGCAACCAAATTTCCTCAATTTCGAGGCTTCAGTCAACCGAAAAACACCGACAAGAGATCCCGAAGAACTTTAATTGATTTATTCCCTACCTTTTCATTGTTGACTGACTGGTTTGAGCAGCGAAATTCTGTGAAATATTTGCCTGAACTCGTACATGTACATGTACGTTCCATTTCACCGCAAATGTCCATCAATCGCCTGGGGGCGCTGGCAGCCTGCCATACAGCGCCAGTTTAGTAAGCATTGTTTTTGCTTTAAAATCGGCCCAGATGTAACATTTTCATCAGTACGTTATCGTTGCTTAAGCGTCACCGAGGAACTGTTTCACCTCGACCTTGTAATGTTGCTCGCAACCTTGCGTCTTCGGCAAAAAGAGCCGCAAAATCTTCCCGAAAACATGTATCGCAACAGCGCTTTTGGACGCCAGCATTGTGGGTGCATTCAGCCAACAGATGGCGCTGGAAACCTGTGATCGCTCTCGCCTGTTTCTACATCCGTGAATGCATTTTTTAAACTGATAACGTCAGCGTTATACCAAATAAAGTCATCATAATTATTTTCTAAACTACCTTAAATCTTGCATTTCTCAAGATTCCCGCAAACAATTAACTTGCACTGTATTATGCCCCATTTTTAAGCGGCCACAGCTGAACCCACATGAATGCTTTCTCTCTCTCCTTTAAACCTGGTCCAAAATCGGAATTTCAATCATTTAGAGCGCATCAATTTGGCTCGTTAATTCATTACCTGCCTTCACTTTCGTTTTATAGTTCCAAATTTTCCAAGAACTTCAACCTGGTCAAATCGCTCTGTACAGTGCATGTAAGCAAGGTGCAAACCCGAACAGCAGCGTGCGGAGTTCGCCGTCGTGGCGCTGGCACCCTGCCATTGCGGTACGGCTTTTCATGGGCGCGAATGCATTTTCGGCGCTTGAAAACTGTGCCGGGTTCGCGCCCGGGAAGCCCAACATCAGAAATCCGCTGGAAATCGGCTCAGTTCTCGTTGCGTTGCCGTAACCACGAAAGTGAAATATGGCGAATGATATCAGTAACTGTATTTAAATCACGTTTCAGTGGTGCCGAATGATGGATGAGTGCTTGAAGCAGGGGTCCCCTCGCGCCCCTGCCTCGAAATTTATGCCAACTTGGCAACGAGAGCCCCCTGTGCTCTTATTTATAAATTGCCTACCTATGGCACCTAATGAAAATAAATCAGGGCCCAGAAAGCGCTGTGCCGTGGGGGCTCATCACCCGAAATAAGCGACGAGTGAGTGATGAGGGTGGCACGCGTGGCACAAGCACGAAGAATAACAAATTTATGGACTTTTATAGTTTATGAGAGCTTTTTGGGGCCATAAACCAACGATGGTTGCAAACGCTTCGGCAAATATGACGTAAAACCACTGACTGCTCTGGGTGCTGGAACTACTTCCGGTGTACCAAGAGCAACTTCGTGGTGCTGGTTCAGAAACTTGAGCAAGAATGCGCAAAGATGTTCATGTAGAATCAAGAACATGTACTAGAAAAGAATTTAAAATCCATTAAAATAGATCATTTTTGTCAGTGTTTTTCTTAAACTTGGCCTATGGCGATCTCTGATCATCTGATGAATGCATTATCAAGCATACATTTACATGTATTTTTTGTAGACATACAATGTAGGCCTATGTGCTAAAATCCACGAATTTTTTTCCCAAATTTTTTCGTTTACGACTTTCTATCACTATTAATCCTGCTAAACATATCATTTGTGACATACATTTACATGTGTAGTACATGAAGTTTTTAAAAATATTTAACCTTCGGCGATGTTGGGAATATTGGGTATTAATACATGTACAGTATTTCTAAAATTATTTTTTGCAGAAAAACACTTAAAAATGTATGTACATTAATTCTAGAACGAGATGTATGGAAATAGCAGTTTCAATTTCGACATCAACCAGTTGATGGAAGGTTTTCACAGTACACTTTCAAAAACTTCACCTGTGGTGCTTCTGACATTATTAATTACTATTTACGAAAGTTTCAAGATGCCCACAAAAATGTATTAGTGATCTTGTTTAAGAATATTTTCCCACAAAATTTATTTCACAATGAGTTTCTCAAATGATGTACAAAAAAATCAAAGTTTGTGGTACCGTGCAGTTTTAAAAATAAAATTGCCTACGGTGAAATCAATCATTGGAGATTTTCAGTTTCCAAAAAATGAAACCTATAGCGTTCTTAAGTCACATGTATTAATAATACCACACACAGTATTCTTTGGAAATGTACAGTATGTGAAAACCAATCAACTGAAATGTATAGGTTTTCAACAAATATCGCCAACAACTTCTCTGGTCTTATTAGTGTTTCTGAAAATCTGTTAGGAAATGTCAACAGAAAGGCAATATTAACGATGTAGTTCATAAAAAAACTTCCATTAATATTTCGTTATGAAAACCATATGCTATACACGAACGAATTACTTTCAGGTAGTTTTTTAATTATTGATAGCACTGAAGAATATTTTATAAAATATAATGCCATCTGAGATGGGGAATTAGCCCACAATTTTGTAAGAAGAAATAATAATATTAATAATTAAGAGACCGCTGTATACGAACTTTTTAAAAATTACAAGAAATATTGGATTTTTAGTGTATTTATATTAATAACGATGGAAACACTAGTGGCTGAAACCACAAGATCTCAAACACTGCATTTTGATGACTTCTTTGTAAATATTAAAAAATTCTTCATAATGACGGAAACGTCATAAGCGAAATTATTTTTACAAAAACAAAGCATTTTAGGTCAATTTTTCAAAAGAAAAGTTAATGATAATACTAAGAAATGATATTGAAAACGCCATAAGCGACATTTTTAGAAACAAATAGAATAGAAACACAGCATTACTAATGCTTTTTATGAGGTACTTATACCAACCAAAATGGTTGTGCCACAACAAATTTCCAGACATTATGAATTTCCCTGACTTTCTCTGACGGTATGAACCCTGTTATAAGAAAGTTTTCACGTGGAACTGATTGATAAAGACTTATAAACATTAGAAAATTATGAACAAAAGTGGGCGTGCCTGCATTCCTTTGGCAAAATACCAGATTATTTTTTTGATAATCATTGAATAATTTCCAGCTGAGTGCAAATGCACCTCTCTCGACCCGGATGTGACCCCGGGTCATTCGTCAAGTGACCTCACCACCCACCCATAACCTAGCCAAACCCAGCATTAAGAACCTGCAATGTCGCTCCCCTTGAACCCCGCAAGGTTAATGAAAAAGCAATTTTTTTTCAGAACAGCTTATAAACACATAATGAAGATGATTTGAAATTCTAAGCTGGGCTCTATCGCGCATCATTACCGAGTTCATTACGGCTTCCCTAAGTCTTATTTGGTCATAAAACGAGCAGAAAGATAAGCGTTGTCTCTGTCTTCCTAATCCATTTGTGTTGGGAAGCAACCTTTTTTTATTTCTTTTTTCTGAGCTTGAGATATACACTGTAGCCTTGGAGTTGCATCGCTGCCAAAAACACGAAAACAGTCGAAAAACGGACAATTCGTTGACAAATTAAATGCACGAGTGGCTTACATGTAAATCTAAATTGTTTTTGGAAAACGCTCCTGAAATGGAAACGCATGGTTAACAGCTCTAAAACTTTTGTGCCAATGACTGTCGATCTGTGGGACTTTGGTCGGACTTCAAAGGATTTCCAAGACTACAATAACTCAGTGGGACTTCAATGAGACTTCATGGACTTCGAGAAGTTGGGAAGGCCTAGAAGTCCCAATATTGCCATTTGAGTTGTTTACTGAAGTCTCATGCAATCTCTCGTACAATTTCCACAACTTCCACTGAAGTCACTGAAGTCTGCCAATCGGACTAAAGTTCTTGAAGTCCAGTGTCAGAACGCGGCCCAGACTTATAATCATCCAATAAGACTTCAATGACTACAGTGACACTTCATTGAGATTTCAAGTACTTAATGAAATCAGGTATTTCTTGATGTCGCTTTGAAGACTAAAGTGAAATTTAAGTCCTTGAAACCTCACCGCAATTATCCTTGAAGTCTCATCGAAGTCCCCACCACAATCCTTGAAGTCTCATGTAAGTCTCATGAGCTCTTATTGAATTCTCAAGATCCCATCGCAATCACTGAAATCTTTAAAATCTTGATTGAAGTTCCTGAATTCCAGTCTGTGAATGCGCCCCAAACTTCAATGAATTCAGAAGTTCAGTGGGACGTAAATTATACATCGGGACTTTAACGACTTCAGCGGAACTTCGATGGTTTCAGTAAATTCAGTTGGATTTGCCCATCAATCCCAAGAATTTCCCGAGATAATCGAGATAATCGCGTTATGGGAAATTGTGCACCAAAGCTCAACGTATAGTCAAGCTGATGTGCTTAATGTCACAGTCTGTGAATGACTTCAGCGGGACTTTGATGACTTCAATGGTTTCAGTTGGCTATGCCCATCAATTCCAAGCAGTTTCCGATGTAATCGTATTGTGGGAAGGCACAAAAGCTCAACATATCAAGTCAGGCTGATGTGCTTGTTGTCACAGACTGTAAATGACTTCATTGACTTTGATGACTTTAATGGGACTTTGGTGACTTCAATTGTTTCAGTTGGATACGCCCATCAGTCCCAAGCCGTTTCCGGGGTACTTGGTGTTATGGGAATGTACAAAAGCTTAACATATCTAGTAGTCATGTTGATCTGCTTGATGTCACAGTCTGTCAATGACTCCAGTGGGACTTTGATGACTTCAATGGTTTCAGTCGGATACGCCCATCAATCCCAAGCTGTTTCCATGGGACTCGGGGTTATGGGAATGCATAAAAGCTCAACGTATCTAGTCATGCTGATGTGCTTGATGTCACAGTCTGCGAATGACTTCAGTGGGACTTTGATGACTTCAATGGTTTCAGTTGGATACGCCCATCAATCCTAAGCAGTTCCGAGGTAACCGTGTTACAGGAAATTATGCACAAAAGTCAAAGTATCTAGTCATGCTGATGTGCTTGATATCACAGTCTGTGAATGACTTCAGTGGGACTTTGATGACTTCAATGGTTTCACTTCAGTGGGCTTCAACGAATCTAGTTTGGTGGCAACTGAGCCTTCCAGGAGGTCAGTTCACACAAGATGAGGGACCCTTCAACAAGTGGCAAAATGTGAGTAAATCCTAATCGCCAAAGACTTGCTTCCAAAGCCTCCAAACCGCCAGCTAATCGAGATTCAACCACGTTTCGTGAAACAGTAATCGATATAATCCCTTGAACAAAGTCATTAGACATCATAAAGCACTTAGCAGGGCCTCGGCCAGCGTTAAATCAACGGCCTCAAGGAACCAATTAGAGGCCATCCTGAGAGTGAAGTTACGCTGTTGACCCCTGACCCCTAAATCCCTCCACTGCTACTTGCACGAAAATAAAGCATGCCTCAAATCCGTCGACTGCACTCCCCTTTGGGGCAGGGGGTCAGAGGTCAAGCGAATTGAGGGGCGGATGGGGAAACGTCAAGGGTCACTGCAATTGTTCCATTAATCCTTTTTTGGCAATCTCTGGATGGCAGAAACTCGAAACCTACAAGCCCATCCCTGTTTGTCAGAAATTCAGTTTGAAGACAAGATAGTGTCGTGAAAGTGATGGAAAAGCCTTTGAAACGTCTTGGAAAAATAGTTTGGAATGTCTTTCAAAAGCAGTTGGAATTTCTTAGAAAAGACTTTGGAGTGTCTGGGGAAGTATTGTAAAAGCCTTTAGGAATGTTTTCGAAAAGCCTTGGATTTTGTGGAAAATTATTTTTGAACGTTTTGTAAAAGCCATTGGAGAAGCTTGGAATTATAATTGTAAAAGTCATTAGAATATCTTGAACGTCTTGGGAAATGTCTTGGAAAAGTATTGTGGAATTCTAATTGTAAAAGCCATTGGGGAATCTTGGAATTCCAATTGTAAAAGTCATTAGAAAAGATGTTGGAAACTTATTTTAAAAGTGTTGGGAAATGTCTTGGAAAGTACTTTGGAATGTCTTGGACGTCTTGGAAATGCGTTGGAACGTACATGTACGTCTCGGATAAGTATGTTGGAATTCTAATTGTAAAATCATGAGAATATCTTGAAAGTGTTGGAAAAGATGTTGGAAACTTATTTTAAAAGTCTTGGGAAATGTCTTGAAAAATACTTTGGAATGTCTTGGACAAGCGTTGGAACGTCTCGGAGAAGTATTTTGGAATGTCTTGGAAAATTATTGTGGAATTCTAATTGTAAAAGCCATTGGGGAATCTTGGAATTCTAATTGTAAAAATCATTAGAATATCTTGAAAGTCTTGGGACAAGTTGGAAACTTATTTTAAAAGTGTTGGTAAACCTTGGACGTCTTGGAAAGGCGTTGGAACGTCTCGGATAAGTATTTTGGAATGTCTGGAAAAAGTATTTTGGAATGTCTGGAAAAAGTATTTTGGAATGTCTCGGAAAAGTATTTTGGAATGTCTCGGAAAAGTATTTTGGAATGCCTCGGAAGAGTATTTTTGGAATGTCTTGGAAAAGAATTTTGGAATGTCTCGGATAAGTATTTTGGAATGTCTGGAAAAAGTATTTTGGAATGTCTGGAAAAAGTATTTTGGAATGTCTGGAAAAAGTATTT
>JAQGAF010003505.1:0-17346 GCA_034687865.1 Kryphioiulus occultus
CCCCCCCCGACTGTCACGTGGGATAAACATTTTGACATCACGTTTTCAAAGAAAAGTTCACCAGTATACATGACTGGATTTGCAATGCTCGAAACTGCCCAATTTCTTCAGAGGTGTTCATTCGACCCTTCGGTGTTCCCTTATTTGTGATTATCCCCAATTTCTTTTGGGACCTCATCGGGCTCCCTGATTTATAACACGTTAATTGCGGCGATATTTCTTCCAGTTTTATAACGCAAATACGTATACACATTACCAGCCATCTTTTGGAAATAACATTTCCATGTTTGACCTCTATGCAAATGCGCGAAAAAAGGTAAAAAAACGAGTGGCCTGTGGCGATTGTGCCTGTCCACGTCTCAGCCAACACGAAACCTTTCAGTCGTAAACGGGTCAGTCTGGGGTCATCTTTGCAAATGCAAATTCAGTCACCAAACACGTCTGCAATGCATAAATTGTTCTCTTTTTGAAAAAAATTGTATACTGCTGCGTCTGGACGACGCGACGTAATCACCATGCAGATTGCATCCAGCCTATTTTTGTACTTTATTTCGGAAGTTTTTGGCTAATTTGTTATCGAAAAGTGCCATGTGGCCTTTGAGCCAATATCGGCCTTGTGTAGGCATGTGCTGGCTCTGACTGCCATTGCCTCAGTTTTGCTGAAACCTTCACTAGACAATGTCTCGCAGGTTTTCAAGGATTTGGTACAGAAGGATTGTCGCACATGTAAATGCTCGCCAAGGTGTTGGCGGTACAGTGCATATTTGCTTGGACATGGTAAGATAATGCATTGCAAGCTGCTATTATTTTAATCTGGAACTGTAAGGTTTCGTCTTCATAAGCCTCATTGATTGTCTGGGTACTTTATACAAATTGCACCTGGCTCAAACAGGCCCTATAGCCTACATTGACGGATTTCTTGTCTGTCATATTTTTGCTTGTCAAAATTGTGTCAAGAGCATGTTTCTGACACTTTAAACTACAAGTATATCGGACAATGGTTATTGTACTTGCATGCTATAATAATGATACAAATTTATTATACAGTCGGTCCAAAAGATATTTTCAAGAGATGTTTTTCATGGATAACGGATAAAAAAATTCCAATAAATAAAAACTGAAATATACATTTTGTGTACTCAAACCTACCCCAAACTTTGAAGCAGTTATAATAAGCATCATTTAAATAAACTTAAAAAACATTAAAATCAACGAGAAAAAAGAGTTGGCAATGTTTGTAAATGTATGGCAAAAAATACAGTGGAGGAGACGTTCAATGTCTCCGTTTGCCGAAATTTCCTTACACAGACTTTTCTTTTAGGACGCGACACATTCACATATGTTCTGATAGTCCTGATATAGTCACTAAAATGAAGATTTTCAACGCTATCGTATCCCATACAGTCCAAACATCAGCACTGCTTCCGCCATAGAGTTTAACATGGAGGTGGTAGTGGTGTATGTTTGGGGCTGTATGGGATGCTGTATAGCGTTGAAAATCTTCATTTAATTGATTATATCAGGACTACCAGAACATATGTGAATGCGTCGCGCCATAAAAGAAAGGCTGTGTTATAAGGAATTTTTCGCCAAGAGGACACACTGAACGTCTTCTCCGTCGTATTTTTCGCCATACATTTACAGTGTACATACATTGCCAAGTACAATTGGTGCTTATTACAACTGCTTCAAAGTTTGGGGTAGGTTTGAGTACATAATTGTTCACAAAATGTATATTTCAGTTTTAATTTATTGCAATTTTTTTCCGTTATCCATGAAAAACATCTCTTGCTTATACTTTTTGGAGCCCTGCATGTAACGCTCAAATAAGTTGGTTGCATATAAAATATACAAATATGCTTCTCAAATTAAAGATTTTGACAGAACTGTTGAGACTACATGTGCATTTACATGTATATTGCAATTAACTGTGTCTAAGCTTGTATACCGATCAACAATGCATAAGAAATTCTAATAGTTAAATACTATGTATACATTGTGTCTTCATTCGAGCCCTACTGTATATATTTTAAATATATAATTTATATGTCGATGAGGAACTAAAGACAAGTCATTTGGAATATTTTCCATCCATTTCGAATATGATTTAAAAACTACAATATGCATGCTGAGAAAGTGATTATTTGGAAAGCATTTGTTTACACTGAGTTAGCATTGCATCAGGAACACCTGGCTCAGACAAGTTTTTATCTGCAATGATGTTCAGGTGGCATCGTATCCATGATGTTAAGGTATCAATCAGGGATAATGTATGGCATAACGGTTGATTCTACTGAAATTTGATTGCTTGCACATGTGACCTGCATGACTATATCAGCCTGGGCATTTCATGACAGCATTCTCGTTCCTATTTCATTGATGGGAGATTTTGGGCCACAGTGTTGATGTTCACCACGTGCATATTTTGGAGCAATCGTATACCATTCAAGGTATGCCCTCAACATAATTTCTTTGGAAGAGCCCAGAAATTCAACAGTTTGAGGTGTACTAATAACTATCCTTCTGGCACCCATAATCAGGCTTAGGTTAAAATCGCTAATTGCATATCTAACTTGATAGTCAGGTGCCAAATTTACGTTAGGAAGGTTCAATTCTTTAAATATATGCATGGGTGTTCTTATTGCAATGCTAATTCAGTGAATGTTTCTATAAAGATGTAAATATGTGTGCGTGTGCATCATGCATGATGTTGAAATAATAGCATAAATATACTCCATGCAATATCTAGAAATTGAGAGTATAATTACTCTTCCTGATGTACTTATAAAGTATATTTAAATATCTGATGTAAATACGTCTATGTTCTTAGTCTGACGTTGAAAAATGCATTTTCAGAATAGTGAAGATATATACAGTATACATGTCTGTTTATAACTCTAAATTTATGTTGCATGCATGAGTCTGAATTTTTTCAACTAAGTGATATTTGTGATTGTGAAGCACACGTCCATTGTGCGTGAAAAATTCATTTTTAGCTGCATGGATGTCCACTGCTATGTATGCAATAATCACAGGAGAATTAAGGAAACTTTAAAGCTAATTAAATTTGATATGCAATTGAGTCCGGTATAGGATATTGAAAGTTTTGCTCTTTTCATACCTTTAACTTATGTTCCGGCATAAATGATACAGTTATTGTTAGTTAACATCTGACTTAACTGAATATTTGCTGTTAAATTAATTTAATAGTGTGAACATGCACGCTTGGTTTCATTTGGATGGATTAAATTTTTTTTTTCATGTGTTTTTTCAATTTTTGTTAATTTGATAACACAACTTTATGCATATTTGAGCTGCATTATTGTTGAAAGCTGTTCGTTAATCCTATAATACACGTGTTGTTTTTTTAATAAATTTCGAAAGCGATCATTTTACCATTGACTTCAAGTATTGTAATAAATTAAACAAAGTTACATTTATAAGCAGTACAATTTGGCATACTTCATTCTGCTCAGTTGGGCTGTGCAAAGCCGCACTGGAAGTATACCAAGCATGTGTACGTTTTATCATAGCCTATATATATATTGAAACATGCTAGCTCTTGACTCGTTCCGACAGGGTTTTTCAAGTTACTTAATATCAGCTAGACAAGTATATGGTAACTGCACCTATGGTCAGCCACCATCCAGTATATACATGTAGTCAGCCACTATACAATATGTGTACTAACAACACTTTTGAGTTAATTTCTTGCGTCAATTAACCACATCATATATTGAATGACATTTACTGAGTACTATATGATGTGGTTATAAGTAACATAAGAAATTCACCCGTTGACTATAACTGATGTTCTAGTATAATGGCAGAATACAGGTGCAGTTACCCAATACCTGGAAGCTGTTAATTCACCTGGTGTATAAATACACCTGTGCATGTATATTTTGATCAGTGTGAATGTCATGTTATATACAGGTCAAATTTCAGCTATAAATGAAATGATTTATATCTTATATGTAGACAAGCATGTATGCATATATACGGAAATTATACTGTCAAAATATGTAAATCAACATGCTAAAACCATTCTTTAAACTTGTTTTAGAAACAAAAGTTGTGCAGTTAATGAGGTTAGAACTTTATTGCTCCAAAACCGAATTAGTGCATGCTGTCAGAAATTCGAGTTACTGCGGCCCTTGAGTTTGAGGGTGGGCTTTTTACCAAATAATGTTATCTTTACAGGGTTGGCCCTATGATTTTAATAAAACATGCTGCAAGGTATTTCACTTACCTTCCCGCCATAGCACCATTATGTGCATGTAGTTTAGTTTTTTTCAAGTATACTTGTCAGTAACGATACTATGTGGTGCTTTCAGTACTGTATATCATTTCTCTGTTAATTCTTCTTTCACACATGCACTAAAATCCGGTATAAAATGAGTTCTAAAAGAAATAAAGCTGTACCAATCAACTTGTATCATACTACAAAACTTTGTCAAAAAATAACAATGCATTTAGTTACATTCATGTTTTCATGAAGACAGGAAAACTGCATTTTATAACGGACACATTTATTGAAAATGCTCTGTTCCACTATACCGGTTCACTACATGGATTTACGTCGGATTTTATGAGACCAATACATGTATATATTTGCAAAAGTAAAACATTCTATAGTATTGCTTAGAAACCAATAAAATGATACATTTATAAAGAAAGAATTGCTACCGTCAAGGAACTGGTGCAGGTACATGTGCACGTATATTAAACAAAGTGCATGAGTTCATAAATAGTTTACTATAATTTACTTCATTGGTACGGTGTGAAAATAATTCATGCAGCTTATTCACGTATATTTATCGCTAAGTGTTTCTAATAACATCAATAATGCGTTTTGTATATAACCCAAACAGGGTTTAAGCAAAGGTATACGCTGCATATAGCATGGCCATAAAAAACGAAAAATCGTCATGTATACATTGTTAAATTGCGTGCTTGGATATCTTTGCATGACTAATCAACATTTAGCTAACCATTTTTCAGACCTTGAAATATCATGTGCTCCAGCCAAGGCCACAATCTATGCACTCGGCTGCTAATTATAAATTATAAAACGCTTAATGCTAGTTGAGGGCGAATCCATAGGGATAAGCAAAGAAAATTAAAAATTAAAATGATGTACTGAGATAATTTTTGTATATATTCATCGGGTCGTTCAGTCTTTCGCTCCTGTTTTTTGCGTTCACACTGGCACTTGGCTAATATCACTATTTTCTGTTCATTATAGGAACGTCAATCATGAATTATGGACCATTTCGATATTCCCAAACGTTATAAGGAACACCCTAACCTTGCCAGCTATACCATGATTACCCTGGACTATTGTAAGTCTTATCATCTTATGCATTTATAAATAATTGGTTCAGTTTGTCCCATATCTGTCCGGCTGTGAAGGACTGTTTGTACACCCAGTACATATTTTAAAAATACATGTACATGTAACAAACAAATTACAATCTTGAAGAATAGTTCTAATAAGAGTCTGAAGATGTGCATGATATATGTAACTACAGTATATCCGCAGTTGTGCGAGGTTCTGGTTTAAAAAAAATTGATCAAAATTCTGTTGTTATCATGTTTTTGCTTACTTTTGAAGTTCTTTGTAGCATTTTAACACGGTGTTCTTCATCAGGACCAACTTGAAGAACGTCGTATATATTAAGTTAAACAAGCAAAACAATCAAATTTAGACCAATGTTTTAAAACAGGGCCACCCTCAACTACAGATTGTCATGATGACAGGCATAAGATGTGACTCAGACAAACGTGTTACAAGTACTAGTATATTGTTTCCATTACCTCATATTGCTCGCATTGCTCGCCTTAGCTTTCAAACTATACTCGATTAGCACAAATGTGACAACAAGTATCCCCGTTTTACTCTGACCTATGGCTCGTAATGTTACAGCGAATTTTTTGGCTGTCAAACGAAACATTGCCATAAACCAAAAAGGCCGTTATATCGAAAAGTATAACGAGCGGCCTATAAAGAGGTATGGATGTATTCCAAAAGTTGCCCAGTTTCCGGTTTTGTGGCAACCTCTGATGATGTCCTTTATGGACGGCCCCTTACCTCTTTCCTCAAGCAATCACGTTAGTTATACATGTAGTTTACATTCGGCAGTTAGTTAACGAAGCGTGGTGCATACGATCCCCTGTTGAGTTTTATGGGGAGTCATAACGAGCTTGTTGGCACCGACCAAGAAGTGGCAAATTGCTTAAATCACGTGGAAAATGGGCAGATAAAATTAGATCGGGTGACATTTTCAAGTGCAAAGAGTTGGGCAAAAACGAGTCCTCCTACCGGAGTTGGCCACTGCGTAGGCACACAGTTTTCGGAGGCGAAGTCACTGGCCTCCATTAATATGGGTCGATGTTCGATGCCAACTTAAGTTTTTGAACAACAAGAAAAAAAATGCGAAAGTTTCGAGGAAAGTTATAAGTATTATACGTGCCATTGGGACAGGAGTGTATACACGGGAGGGAGACGTTTTACCAAAATTATATTCTTCGAATTGCGTGGGTTTTCTCCGCCGTCTTAACTTTGCCGAAAACATGGTGGCTGTAACTCCAAACTCCGTTGACAGGGGTCGTGCACTGTTTGTGTACAAACATAGCGGCGACGTTCGTCACAAAAATGCGAATTTGTGCCAAGAATTTTAGAATTTGTCGATGTTGGGCCGGGGTTAACGTGCTCGCTGAGGCTTGTGTACAGTGAGCTTTGGGTCAACTATATGAAACATCGTTGATTTTAATGCACAACAAATTTCATATGCCCATTTCTTAAAATTGTTCTTAATTACGTATTCAAACTTTCGTTTCCTTCGAAGAAATAATCCGGTATTTATTCTCAGAACAGTTATATGAAAATGATGTGCGTGCATACACTGTATATACGATTTTGTATTTACACTAACAGGTTTATAAGTATTGAATTGCGATTATAGTCTTTTTTAGTTCTTTTCAACGTAAAAATATATTGTAAAGGTTTGTTGTATACATGCAGGTTTACCCTAATTTTTTTCCAAAAATGGACATGTGTGTATATGTGTGGACATACTGTATGTGTGCTTTTAAACTATTACGAGCGCGTCAATCCTGCCTGTATAATTGGTTTATTTAGTTTATAGGAAATATCAAAGATAAAAACCATGAAGTTTTGCAAAATCCTTTGAAAATGAGCTTGACTCTCATAGAGAAGTCTGTCTACATGTGCATGGTGTATGCAATTTAAAAATCCTGTTCGAAAGTCATGCTGGATATTTTGGAAAAAACGTTTCATATATTATAGTGGCTTAATTGATAATAATATTTTTATTTGGTTAGCTAATATAGCTCAACAATTTAAAAAACGTTTCGTCGAGAATCCCTGAAATAATTTAGTAAACAAAATATAGGATATAGAAATGAACTGCTAAAAAGGACATGTAAAATCGTGATATTGCATGCATGTACTGTATATGCCAGAAATTAACATGCTTGTGTGAATGCGTGACAATGATAACATATAGATATGATTCATACGTTGACCTTTAATTTATTGGCCAAAACGTTAATGGTTGACATGTTTACATTGATTTACATGCTCTGTGAAAACCTTTGGGATGTTTTACTTTCTTTATCAGAATTTTCATCCCTAGCAAACTTCGTAGCGTATAATTGACTGCATGAAATGATGTGCAGTCAAGTTTCAATTTTTTTTTTGTCTAAGGAAAAAACTGTTCAAAAACATGTTTTTCCCTTCCTTTCATTTTCCCGCGTATTCATAATATTCACGAAAAAATTGTTTAATTCCAGTTTTTTGAATTCGATATAAAATTAAATAGAATTTGAAAGAAACCTGTCAATGTTGCAATTAAGGTAATGTTCATTAAGGGTACATTCAAAGTGGAGCCTTTATTGTGTACACATTTATCTTAAATGCAGTGTACATGTATATACTGAGAATTTTGAAACTAATCAATTTTGTATACATGCAGGTATAGGCGTACAGGTATATGATCATCAATAACATTCTGTGATGCATGGTTTAAATCCCTGCTCCTCAAATCTCGTCGAATTAACCACAATTGGGAAAAAATGGTTTTTCCTTGGGTAATGACACACACTTTGGAATACACATTACAAATCAGTATCAGTCATCTGTAAACAGTCCAACATGTATTCATTATTAGATTGAATCATTTCTGCTGATAATAGGACGAATTCTTTACCCGAATTGGGTAAAAGGGACTTTCTGATAAGTTTTTTATGGGAAACAAGTACTAGAGTGAATTTAACGGAAAAGTTTGGGAAGCAGGGCCTTACATCTTTCACAACTGGATTGCTGTAGTGAATATAAAAAGCTATCAGAGTTGTTCGCTTTTTCATCAACTTTTTTTGCAATGAAGCACCGACTGTTCTAAAATATTCCCATGTATGAACGGGCCGTACATGTTAAATCATGTGGATTGTTAGAGTATTTATCGCATATGAATATTTCGTGCAGTAAACATTCCTTACAAAATCTGAAAGGTGCTTATAAAGTTGCTATAGTATATATAGGTTTCCATTTTTATTATTTTTTTTTGGTATCAGAAGAGTGTTTTCAACAGGTATAAAATGTATGATAGGGTGCAAAATGGTCTATCATAGGTTTATCTTACCAAAGTTTGTTATGTGTTGTATAGGTAATTAAAAGGTACAAAATTGGTTCCAGAGTAAATTTACTACAGGTATTTTTTGAAAGGTACATTTTGAAACCTGTGACATACATTGGTTATTAAAGAAACCTTTCAACAACTACTAAGACACCTTAAAGAAACCATTATAGGTTCTTTTACAAGGTTGTAAAAGGTTGTAATCTGGATACCGGAAATTAACTAAAATTATACCCCCTAAAATTGTTGTAAGGGATGTAGGTTTCATGTTTCTCCTTATGGAAATGACCCGTGACATTCTACATGTACATGCAACGTATGCGTTTAAAAAATGTTTGGCAGTTGGCATGTATTTGAACATATTTCTACATGTAAATTAAATAATGACGTAAGGCCCTATATAGCTTAAATCTCCGATTATAATTCCATATATAACTGAATTGTCGAATTGTTAGTGCAACCTATATTCTTATTCCAAAAATCCTGTAGTGGTGGGTGCATTTTAAAGAATGGCAGGCGAATACTGTATATCTTTTAGCTGCCTAAGGGGCCTCCCCTGTTTTCTAAAATTAGAAAGTTAGGAGACACGCACATCGTTAAACATAACCCCTTCGTGCCAGTAAGACAATGGAGCTAACCAAATATATAATTGGCCGTGTTGGGTAACCAGGGAGCATTGGGTCGACGTGAACTCTTGTCTGAACTCTGTCACTTAATTGCAAAAACACTTTCGGGATCAGCTTTTCAGGCCGTAAACGTCGAAATTTGATATTGCTGCTTTAAACTTGAATTTATTGCGATCCGAGTGAAAATTTGGTGTTATACGACTTATGCTACATACTGGGAGGCCTGATGAAGATTAATGTCAATGGTATGCAAGATTTAACCATATATCAAGCAATACTTAATTGATGGAATTGAAATTTTTAGACCTAGATACATGTAGATACTTTTGGTTTTGCATGAATTTGGTAATGAACAAAGACTACTCATTGACTTAAAATGAACTTTTATTTTGTACTGTTATAAGCTCCGCACTTTTGGTTCATTCATATAATCTATAATCAACATTTGAAGAAAACGATTTCTGGAAAATTCATTTAAAAAACATGTAAGTTTATCACTTTAAGCGGCTGAAGATAATTATATAAAAACAGCATTTGAGAAAACATGACACATTAAATACAGTACATGTATAAAACAACATAGGAATATAGAAAAATCATATAGCTTATTAGCAACGTTTCTTACAGAGAATTTGTACTTACAAGTAACTGATTTTCCGCAATTTACATCAACCTTTGTTGATAAATGCACATTACTTCTAGCATCGTCCCGTATTTTCGATCGGTGTCTCATTTGCAAGATGGGATTTTAATTTCCCTACATTAAAACAAAAATTATGAAGATAATAACGAACTCAAGGAGGCACTTTCAAGACATGCGAACATTTTCATGAAAAGCATGAAAATTGCTTCCCAGATATTTCAGTTTCGAAAACATTGAAAGTTAAGTTATTAGTTATTGACAGACAAAGATTAATTGCAATAGCACAAGTTTTTTTTCTTTTGTTTTTTTTTTTGATACGGTTGATAAATTGCTCACATTTTATATTGTTATCGCCGATTAACTTAATTTTTCCATTTATTAGAAAATATTTTAGCATCTATCTATAGTCACTTCTATAGTTCATTTCGATAACTCAAAACTTTAATACGTGCAATATTTGGAAAAACTTGCAAACCATCCCTCATGCATGTATAAAACATGCTTATTGTTTACTGCGTGTTCTTACTGCATGTAATACTACATGTATATAGTTCAAATGGATTGCTGATGCATATTGCATTGACATAAAAATGTCATGGGGTGCTAAGCAAATATTTGAGATTTTTAAAGCAACAGTATGGACATTTTTGAGTAAAGTGCACGGCCAACAATTAACGAAATATTCCCATTCTTGAAATATTGATAAGTGCCTGTTATTTGAAAGAAATGTACCAGAGAAGAAATAACAAGGAAATATACCTCATACATTTAATCATCTTTGTTTAGATTTCTCCATTTTGTATATAGCATCTGAACATCCATATACTGTATGGAGAACGATGCAATTGACCATAAAAATCTCATAACTAATATTGAAGGGATGCGATCTTAAACAAATTCGAATTATAAATGAGTATTTTCGTAACGAAAATTTTCTGCGGTGGCTTCAACCGCTGTTGAATTCCTCATTGTATCCCCTTGATGGACGAATTCTGCGTTTCCATTTAAGTTCCCTCTTTGATTCGACGTATTTTCTAAGGAAATTCCGTTGACCATTGGATGGCCATAACGTGGATAAGCCAAAGGCGAAGTGGCTGTTGAGTTGGGTGGGTGATCCTATTTAAAGACAATATAAAACATGCTAACTATAATTTTTCGCTGTGTGGTTTTATACTATGTAGTATACGGTCATACTTGATTAAATGTTTAATCAAATATGACCATATATACATGTACAGTACATGGTTAATTAAATGTTTTCATTATGTAAAGGTTCATGTCGATGACCTAGTGGCAATACCACGTATCATAATTTATTTAACAAAATTGAATTTGTATATCATTCTGACGAGGGCTTACTTCTACGTCTCTTAGCAAAATAACAAGTAACATCTGAGTCCATTTTGTATTTTTTCAATAAAAAATAGTTCATGATAGCTTAATCTTGTTTTGTGAAACTTAAATTCGTATAACAACCTGATGTTGATACTGTAATAACACATAAAAATATTCAAAATGCTTCATTCTTAATTGTGTGTAATAGCATGTATCAACATTTTTAGCTGCATACGAAAAACTCTCCCTTGAAAAATTGCAATTTGCTTACAATGTAGTAATGCCACTATAGGCCATTGATACGTATAAGGTGTCTCATATAGAAGCTATATGGTCAATGGTATAAATTGTAAATGTGTATTCAAAATTTTGAAATCCACTCCTGCTATTACAACAAATATATATGTGAAAGTTAAATCCTTATACAGTATAAACACATGCATACGTTCATCTATACTTTTTATACGCGCGTAATCCCCCTGTATGTATGGATGATTTATAAGTATATTACAGTAAATGCATGCTTGTATGCTTTGCATTAACTTTGGATTGTTTTGATATTTACTTTTGTATACATAGATGGAATGTAAAAATTGTCAGAATTACATTTATCAGTTCAAACATTACATTTCAAACCTTGCATTTGGCAAATTGTTTCTCGTCGCAAAAATTCGACTGTACATTGTACATGTATGTTTCACAAGAAGGAATTCCCACAGGAGGCGAATGTGTGAGAGGAAAACGCAGAGAATAAAAAGCCAAAATTAGCATATGAACCAATTGGGCTACCCCTTTAGTGTCTGATGTGTGGGTGCTTGAATTTGGCTCGTCTAGCGCAAGATAAACCCCATGTCAGGTTACGCTAAAAACACAGTCGACCACACACAGAGAAGGTCAAAGGTCCCCAGACTCCAGACGACCATCTTGAAGGTATTCAATTAACGATAAACGAATTTAGAATCAATTAAATCTACTTGTGTATTGTAAGTTGACTTATTAAGGTTTGCCAGTCTCAAAGCTTGCATGGTTATGGTAATGTGAAATTGCAGGATTTTATAATCTTATAATGTACGAAGCATTTAATAATGCAGTTAATCAACTTCTCAATGCATTACGTCTAAAACATGTAATTTTCAAGAAATTGACAAAACCTGCTCGCGTATGCTCGTGCTCAAATTCTGAAATGAGGGCCTCGAATATACCAATACCCAATGAGGTGACACACTGAGTGTATAGGCATTCCATACGTGCACGCACTATTTCGTGCATTATGCACGTGACGAAGCACGACGCCATCTACTGACGAAGTTTGGAAGCATTTTCTCGAAGCAAGTTAGCATTATACAGGGTGTCCGAAAACGTTTTCCTAATTTTTACGCTTATACCGGCACGTTATTATGCATATTCTAGTCTATCCTGCTTACGCAGATAAAATCGAGGTTAAATTGTCCCCCGCTGCAACAATGCAGACAGTTTGGCTTTGGCTCGCCCCAATACCGTTGTTGAATGCGCAAATAAATTCAGCATAACGCCTGTCTTTTGTAATTTTTGGATGAAAACTCGTATTTCCTCAGCGTTGACTTATAAAGTGTCACGTATACTTAAGTCGTGCATGGGGAAAATTTAAATTGCTCTACTGGAGTGGCTTCAAAGCATCAACAATGAAAATTGCGATAGCCATATTTCACTTTAAGTACATACAAAACTCGGTTCAAAGCGTGCATGTTCAAGTGCAATTATCAGCACTGCATGCGAAGTAATAAACGCCATTTTGGATAATTGGACGATGTTACCAGAATTTAGTCGTTGCAAGCCGCAGCGGTCAACATCAAAGATGGCTTTTTTTTGCCCGTCCGTTGGACTGCATGGGTTCTCCACCGCCCAAGAATCGTTTTTTTTTTCATGCGAATTCATTGACCATTTTTCAACCGCAATTAATTATCAAACCCAAGGTTGTATATATGATTCTTACGTGGCTTTGTCCGATGACGAATAGACCCTCAGCACCTGAATTTCTAGGTGTCGCCACCTGAGAGACGGGCATGGGAGGGGCCGATGGCGCGTATGGGTGGTGGGGGAATTCCTCCAAATTTGTGGTCACCACTGTACCGTCCAGCTCCACGTGACAAACGCCGATCTGAAAAAAAGCAAAATTGTAATGATGCATTCAAATTAGCATGTAACACTAATATATCTCTACAAAAATAATGGTGGGATTATTTTTTGTTTAAAATTTTGCAATCATTAGAAATACGAGTTTAGGACCCACGTCATATCTATCTAATGCCATCCGAAGCCCATGCCGATAATGGCTATCCGCATGGTGCACATGTTGTTCGTTGCATATTAAAATGCGTGCCAATATTATCCTTGATTTATTGCAGAATTTTGCATTAATTCTGCGTTTTGAACATTGAGCACGCACGCTTGGTAGGCCCCAAGGTGGAGGACTTGGCAATGATATTCACGGCACATAATGGGAGAATTGTTTTATGCATTAATTACAGAAATAAATATGCAAATGTGTTTTTGGTCACGCAGTTTGCATGCGTGCACATGACATTGTGGAATAGTCTTTATAAATCGTGCAATTTAGTGAAAATCACTCGCAGTTTGCATGCATGGTTACAGTGGGCCTGGCATATAGTGAAAACAATTAATTTACGATACAGCAAGCAGCGTTTATGGAATTCTTGATCGCAAATTATTATCCAGACATCCTTTGAGAGATTGCAACGATTACTTTTGCATGCCATAATTGGAGCATTTTTGAATTATTTTGCATCATTATATTAATAAAATGGTTTAATATAATGTTAACATGTTGTTAACATACTGTTAACATGCGAGACACGGTTGAAATGCATGCAAATTTGGAATATTGCAGCATATATGTATATGGTGTAATCATTATTTGGGAAAAAACGTTATAAAAGACATGTCAATTGCATGGTACATTTCCATAAGGGCGTTGGTCCTTATTGTATCTCACCCGACTTTAGAAATAGCACACACCTCAAAAAATTTCAATTTACAAGAAATCCAAAGTCGTAAATCCCCATCAGAGCACCATTGTTTCATAAGTGACAAGCATGCCATGAAGTCCTGCGAAAAATATACGTGGCATTCCAATTAAGAATTTTTTTCGAATTTTGCTTGACTTACTGCTGCTTTAACTGGAAAATTGCAATTTTTAAGTAGTCTAACTATATACTGAAGCAGGAGTACGATATGATAAATGCATTTTGGTAAATTCATGTAGTTTTATTAATTGAATTTTTGTAATTTTCAAATCGTCATCATTACAGTATACATGTATACCGGTATATTTGATAAGATGATGAAAACAAATTTTTGACTATATATATACTGACTTTGGGTTACATGGCAGCGCTGCATACCTTCATACACGGTTTAAAATTTTCATATAAAACAAACAGACCACCGAACTTGCTGTCTTATATTGCAGCATGACATGCGTGCCGTGCACAAGTAATTTATCAAATTTGAACTTGCAAGGTTTGCATGTCTGCAAACATTAATCATCGTGTTCAAAACTGTTATCGCGGCTCAGCAGGTGTACCAGAGTTAGAGTTCAACTCTTTGATAACCATCAGAAAACGTCTGTGTATACTTGTATATATATCGTATTGATTTTCAAGATGTATTCTTAACATTCGCACCCAAATATTTGATTAGTATTAACTATGCATGAATTTTCCAATCGGCTATACTGTAGTCGTCAGTTACATGTATGTCATATAGTTTATATTGGACATGAGATGAGTTCTTTTTGGATCCGCTATATATAAGCATCATGCATGCTGAATGTATACATGAGTGCAGTATGATATATACGATTTTGTTTAGCTGAATCTACTGTATATACCTGACAACATTTACGTGCTCATATAATTTAAACACAAACTGAAGTTGCAATGTTGAATTAATGTATACGGGCTCGTATACATGTATTATATGTGTAAATGTCATGTCTCAATACTACATGCAGTGCATAGTTTAAATGAATTTAAAAAAAAAATAATAAAAAATTTGAATACACTATGACTGACTATTCGAAATTAAGCATTTGCTTAATTGTCGTATGTTTGTAATAACAAACATGAGGAATTCACAATGTTCTTACCTGAGTTGTTCGTACGTGAAAAGGGAAATTGACGTTAGCAAATGTAGGAATTGTGAGACACTGCAAAAAAAACAACGGAATTATAGTCTATATTATAACAGTTAATTAACACATGCTGTATACAGTAGTTATTGTCTACGAAAATATTTCCAGGGAATTAAGGTTGCTGTTTGCCAATAACTTCAGCAATTTGAGCCTTCATTAATGAAATAATTGCTTTATAAACCAATTCATTGAATAACTTTAATAAAGAATACGGGTACCAAATGGTGTGCTAAGATTTTATTAGTCATCAATAATTTAAGAATTAAGGGAAATGTTTCAATGAAACTTTACTAGACGCTCGTCTAACACCACGCAAAAATTTGAAATTTGCATGGATTGAGATATTTAGTGAAAATTACATTTCTGTCCATGTAAAATTTATTATAAAATAAATTTTAAAATGCAAGTATCCTTGACATTATTGTTTACATTCAAGTATAGTTTAAGGGTGTTATAATGCATGTATCAACTTTTACGTAATGCTAAAGTATAAAAATCTTTTGAAGCGGTAAAAATCTTCTAAAAATAATCTGCCTTGCAGGAGGCAAAGTATACGGATAAAATAATATTGCGCCTCCAGAAGAAACCGTTTCATCATCATCAGTGATGGAGATTGTATTTGTATCGTCCTCTCAAAACCCTTTTTTCCAACGAAATTTTACATTGAGGCGTTGCCGAAAATTTCAATATATGGGGCCCGTAAATAAGGACAAAAACAGAACGGCGTGGACAACGGTCAATCCCCGTCCGTGGCGCTGCTCTCAGTCGCATCCCGTACGCAAATTTGCCCCCCTCCCTCCACTACTATAATGGCGGATATTTGGTATGCGTGGGCTGAGGCTGAGCTAATTATGCGCACGTGGAGTTAATGTATGCGCGCAGTTGGCTCCGCCCAGCCCACTTCGTGTTTCCATTGGTTACCGTTGCGAATTGAAGGCACTCCCTTTTCTTAGCGTTGTCAAAGTCTTGGGATGCCCATGAATTTATAACTGCCTCTATGAAACACCTCGAAATGGCATTAACAATTGAATTTGCAAATGTAATCGTCATTTTTGTGCTTATTTCAAAGCATCGAGGTATGGATTGGAAATTCGGGGAATTTTTATAAGTGATGCTATAAGGACCTGATCAAAGCCAGTTTAAATGTCATGAATCAATGCAAATAATGCGTTAATTTAACATTTGAAATAGTTCTGAATCTAAAGTGTTTTAAGAAAGCCAAACATTTCAAGCGTACATGTACATGGCAATAAAAGAAATCGATTCACAATAGCAGATATCGTGATTCTGATCATTTTATCCAAATACGCTGTAGGCTAAACTACAATTTGAACACGCGTGTTATACAGTACTTGACTTAGTTGCTTGAGAAGTTAACGCAATTTTAGCCAATATTAATACGAAGTTGCTTACCATCCACAACCATTTTTTTTTTTTGGTAAATAGTAAAAATAATGAATTTGGCATTTGTATATTCTATATATACCTGTAGCACAAACTTCATTTAGTACAGTATTATAACTATTGGTACTAGTATTCAAACTGATACAAATCGGGGTGCTGGTATTTAAAAATCTCGCATAAGATGTAATTGTTAGTATACAATTCAAGCCATCCAAATGTACATGTAAAAATTTAACTTATAAACATCCGTGTAAACCAGACATAAAATCGTTGACAAAATATGATAAATAACTATATGCAAAATAACTAAGAAGGACAGCTATGGAAGTTAAAAATACCATAATATTTGGCAGGCTATAAGCAAAACGGCTAAATTTTTACTCAATAAATCGCATCACTATATATACAATTGGCAAAAAAAGTCTGTGAACACTATGAAAATTGTCGTTTACAAGAAAAATAAATGAAATACATTGTTCAAAGTAC